>CAJPEV010004427.1:0-22243 GCA_905338385.1 Darwinula stevensoni | reverse complement strand
AGAACATTCCAGCATATACAAATGCAAAGCCCCGCCCAGTATTCTTTTGAAAATTTTTAGAAATAGTTTTAGAAAGCGTTGCAAGACTTTCTTTCCAACCCAATAGTTGACGATGCGAGCCAGACGTATGCAAAGAAGGAACAGGTATAAAAGTGTGCAGGAAACACCAGAGATAAGAGTAGCAGTCAGTATGATGTTAAGCTGTATTAATAAATAATGTTATATTCAGACCAAAGGAGGGTCCACACGTCATTAATTTCCTCATTAAAAATCCATTTTCTTCAACATTACTGGTGTCCAAATACTTTTGAGAGTATAGTGTATGCATGAGAATATGTCACTGGTATATATGGCACTAGCACCATATATGTTCTTTAAAAATATAGAACTACTTATATGGCCATCTTGGCTACTTTCATTACTTCAGAAGTGGTAAATTTCTTTTCCCAAGACTTCATTTGTTTCATGCATGAATGGCCTGCGCTCTCCGATATCTGAAAGTTCCTGCAGGGGATTCGCTTATTTTTATTGTAGCTCTGGCAAGCGACTGCATAGCTAACCCCATAGCAAAATAATAATTTATTTAATGGATTAAGAAGACTTCGAGATGTCCTTTTCGGGGTTTCCAGTGCTTCCAGCATTGAAAAGTAGTTTCTGAATCCCTGAAACTAGCTGAGCGAATGAAGCACGGTCGGACTTATTTGAGCAGAAGGCAATTTATTTTACGAGAAATAATGCTGAGAGACGGCAGAAAGTGCATATATTTTGCAATATACTGGATGGTCATTTGGCAAGAACTGCAGACTTGATGAGAACTGTTAGGAAAATAGGATGGTCATTGCAAGTGAAAATGAACATATTTTTCAAACGGAAATTCGACCCTAACCTAAATTGATTAGGTCGCAGTGACGATGTACGAGAAAGTTCTGAACCGCACGAGGCATGTTGTATTCAGATATAATGGAAAATATCACAAGAGTCCTAACCCACATCGATGTGGTTTCAATTTCTTGGAAACCAGGAACAAAACTGGGGACATCGCTTAGAGGAAAAAAACCTCGTTCAGCTATAACGTTGGCATCTGTGTTTTTTTTTTGTTATGAGTAATGACCAACAGATTTAAAAAAAAAACTCTCTGAAACGGGGAAATGTGAGAACGAGAGAAATCCTTCGATACGGATAATGAGGCGCCTAGTTCAGCAAAAATTGCCAAGAGAGATGCTGATAGTGTATAGTTCTTAACGTTACAGCATGCCGTAAGGTTCGTATCCTGTCAAAATGTCGAAAACACACATGTCGACAGTCTGATTGTCGATTACCAACTATGTCGAATTTCTGAACGTCGAATGAATGAAATGGTGAAAGTCAAAATGTCGAATGAGAAGTCGAAATAGACTTTTATTTATTCCGTCAAAGAAGTCACGTCATGCTGAAAACGGCACATGGTCCAGGGTCCAGAAAGAAAGGCCAATTAATTGGCGGTTATACATGTGATAACCGTTAACATGCGGCATTCAAAGCTCCACCTCGACACTTTTCACGCGTGAATAATTACCCGCGAACAACTAACCTTCTACCTTTCTGGGAATGCACGTATCTCATGGTGGTCTTGGTTACGGCCCCTGACTGACACATTTGCGTGGAAGTGCGCTTCTTACTGATGTAATCATCTCCACCAACGCTGACCGATGCAGACAGATGGTCGGTTAACAAGGCGCATGAAGGCCTATGAAGTGAGATGGCGCGTAGAGAGCTTGATATTTCTGTGGAATCAGGAAGCGACTTGCTACGAAGTTCCCCCTTCCGCCTGACATTTCCCCATAGGCAAGGCAGGGGAAAGCACTCGAATCACCTCAATGCATTCTTCTTCGAAGGCTTAGCAGTCCAGGAAGACTCCTGGCAACCGTGGAGGATGGATGGTGCGAATCGAGACCTGAATCTCCGGGGAGGAGATGAATTTATCTTCTGCTCTCCGATTGTGGATGTCTTCCTGCCCTTTAAGGGAGGGATGGGGCGAGGGCGTAGATCCTGGTAGGGTGAGATCCGTCACACAAGTTATCTTACCCGATATGAATTTCCAGAGCGGGGAAATTCGTAGGGAAAGTTTATGGCATTTTGTAGCGGAAATTTCCAAATTGCTTACTCTCATTTCGCTCAATTTCAGGGAAATTTCAGGAGTCTTTCATTAGTCACATTTAGTTTGTCTGCATGATTGTTGCCTGGTGCCTGAGATCGTCTTGCTGTGAAACTTTTCTGCATCACGGAGGGCCGGATCGACCTGGTTGGCCTGGTGAGAAATTTGTAGTCGCAAGAGTAATCACCACTCTTATCGGCATTAAGCTTCTAGCCTGTATTAAAGATCATTTGGGTAGTAGATCTTGAGTTTTTCTGTTATCACCCTGAGCCCAAATGGCCAAATGGCTAAAACTATTTGTGCGTGACTGTATCCGGTCCACAGACTGGTGAAAGGACCAAGCCAGTACTGAGGTATTCCGGATTCCGTACTCCAAATAGATCGGCAGTCAAAACCGGCTTGCTCAGGCCGTCAAAACCGCCGCGGTTGACGAAGCTTTTGACGTGTTAGTACTAAGTACCCTAGGTGGGAAGTGATCGTTTTTAAGCGGTCACTTCACCAGACGATCGTCCAAAAAAAAAATTCCAACTCTTTATTTTAATGAGTTCACAAACTCAACATATAGCCTCATCCAAGTCATTTTTAATCCCTAAACGCAAGCCGATCTCTTTGTTTATTTTTCTGGCAATAAGAGCACGGAGACAAACATATACGTTGGCAAAAGCAATCTGGATCTTCCTCGCAACAACGTTTGCTCCCCGATCGACACTCCGTGAATGAAAACAGTCCACCAGGAGGTCGCAATATGATTTGAATTGATTCTCGGTGCAGTCTTGATACACGATCTCGTTCAGAGAGCAGGCCGAAGGCGTCGTGCTCTGAAAGTGGTTCTTCAGAAGAGACTTCCTGTTTCCGATTTTTTTTTTTACATTTGAATAAAAGTTCGCTATCTGGTTTTCTTCATGCAGAAATTAGAAGCAGGAGATTCCTTGAGGGCATAATTAGCTAATTCGTAGCATAAATCTGCCCATCTGTTCCACGAAACTACTTCACAACTCGAAAAGTTTCTTCGATTGCTGATATAATTTGTCCGACGATGGGAATGAATTTCAGCCACGAAGGGCCAGAAGATCTCTGCCGAATTTGAGCGAGTTGGTCTACTTTTTCGTGGAGACGTCTCTCGAATTCTTTTCTCTCCTCTGAAAATGCCTTGTTCATGTTGGCCACGGCTTGGTTCAGCTGGGCGATTTCTTTCTTCAGCGAGTCCACATTTCCATAAACGACTTTAATATTGTCCACAGGCTGTCTGCTGAAGCGAGTGATCGTGTTCCAGAGTGACGCAACTTCCCTTCGAAATGCAGCCATCTCGATTTCGTCGTTTCGGTCGTGGCATGCGTCGACGGCCATCATGAGCATTTTCTCGGGACCGTGGCTGTTTTTCGTGATGGAGTTCCAGAACTCATCCTTAATTCTGTCCAGTGTTATTGGGACTTTACGGTCTCGCCGTCGCCGTTCTTCCTTTTCGCTGAAATTCCATCGGGTGAAGACAACCACCAAATTGTAGCAGAATGCGCCTCCAAAAATGTCAGTCAGCAATTTGATGTGCTTCCTCTTTAGAAGTAGCTTCAATTGAAAGTGTAACGTGTTTGCCAATTCGAACATTTTGAATGGCATTTAATTCTAAACGATGAAGACTTTCATTAACTGCTTTTCCTTGTGGGTCCAACAATTCAGTTAAAGGCATAATAGTAATGTGTGCTGTAAAAATCATGATTCTGACGGTTTATAAGCGAATGATAAAGTGATATATAATAGAAATGAAAAAGGTATTGCCAAACTTTGTAAGAAAGGAATAGCCAATAATGTTAGAGCCAACCAAGTAATTTGTGGCCAATATTTTTGTATCGAAAATTGTGAAAACTTAAGAGTAAATAATTTGAATTGACTCACCATCAACCAACATAAAACACCAATAATGCAATATAAAATCCAAGGATTTAAAATGGCATTTCCTATACCCAAAGGATTTTGTAAAACAATGATTGGAAGTGAAGCAACCACTAATCCGTTTGCAGGAATAGGAACTCCTATAAAATAAGAGGTTGTAGCTGGTGCATTATTAAATCGTGCTAGACGCAAAGCACCAAAACAAGCCACCAAAAAAGCAGGACTCACAGCCCAAATAGAAATATCCATTGCTGAAGGAGATTGCATCCAAGCGGACCATAATAATTTCATTAAAATCATACTAGGTGCAACACCAAATGAAACTACATCAGCTAACGAATCTAAGTCTTTTCCTATAGATGAAAATACTTGTAACCAACGTGCAACCATACCATCAAACAAATCGAAAATGGCCGCTATAAAAATGCAAATACTTGCATAATAAACTTGCGATGTTCCACTCACCCAAAATTTTTCTCCATTTAAATCACCAATAAAAGGTTGTACATGCAATGTAAAAACGATTGCCATACAACCCATAAATAGGTTGCCAAGTGTGAGTATATTAGGTAAGTGTTTCATTTAGAAAGGCAAATATAATGGAAACTAAATTCAATAAATCAGCAATACAGAGAATTGTATAATTTTAATAGATTTTCTGTATAATATTCAACGGAGAAATCATTTTTTATAGTTTCCCTTGCATTATTTGAAAGTTTTAAATATTCATTTTCTGATAGTTCATGAGCTTTTATCATACAATCTAAAAATTCTTCATAAGTTTCAAAAACAAAACCATTGATACCATTTTTTACTATTAAATCTGTTCCTTCAGTTTTTGAAACTAGTGGAACTACCCCATATGACATTGCTTCCAAAAGAGAATTGTTTGCAAATACAATTTTTGCAGGTAAAACAAAAAAAGAAGCATTTTCATAATATTCTTTTGGATTCGAATAACTAATTAATTCTATGTTTGAAGTTTTATTTTCATTCACGTATTTAGATTGATTATTCTCATTTTGTAAGCCTAATAAAATATTTTGAGTATTAATAAATATGGGTTTTTTTTTGCTCCTGTCTCCAAGCCAGAATCCATCCTTGATCGTCGCCTCGAAGGTGCAGCAAGCCGGACTGTCGCTCGTGGGAAATCCCCCTTCGTCATCGTGCTCGAAGCCGAGGAGGACGTTCGCGAGGGTTGATTTCCCGCTTCCCGTCGCTCCCAAGATCAGAATATTCAGCCGCCTGTTTCCAGACATACTCTGGTCTCTCGTTTCCGGCACTTTTTCTGCTGAGACTGGAGCTTCACTATTGAACCAGGGAGTCTCTGGACTGCAATCCGTCAAAAATTAGGTGGCCTGTAGGAAAACAAAGAACATAAGATTCATATCTGCAGCTCTTATGGCAAATTTATTGATTTTCCTGGACGAAAAGAACGAATACAATACTCTGAGTATTGATGCTTTATCAAATGGTTCACTACTTGCCGATATTTGTTGCTAATGTCTTTGCGGCGAATGTATTTCCTCCCTAGGACAATTAATTAAGCACCCTGTTTTTATTTTGCTTCCTCGGAAGTGTTTTTGATGACAGGGACTTCGAGGAAAAACGAGGATACAGTTTGAAGATATACAATTGAGAGTTTGTTTTTGTTTGGTTGGGCAAATGCACTAAAAAGGACCTCGGCCTTTGGCGCTCCAGAATTTAAGAAAATCGAATGGTTTCTCATTTGTTGTACATTTTGCCCATTTGGGGCCTGCTGCTTTCGTTTTCAGCATCAAATCATGGAGATTCAATTTTTTTTTTAGAGCGGGTCGATGGGGAAATTTGCCTCCTTTCAGTGTATTTCGCATCACTGCTATAACGACGAATATTGAAAGAAAAGTCTGGAGAAACGTCCGACCGAGAAATTCGTCCCTTTGGAAGCGTTTGAGAAACACGATTTTTCTGAATTCAACGCCTAGAGGAAATATGTTTCATATCTCTGACATGTGAATACGTAGACCGAGTACCTGCGTAAACTTTTTTTTTTCGGATTCATCATCCTGTTAAGCAGTTTCCTCTCCTCAGGAGGAAATTCCTTCGATTTCCTTCTGATACAAACCCTTACGTTTTTTTTTAAATAAACGCTGACACCATAAACCTAGGCAGCACATCACGTTCGGCCCACATTGGCTGTCAGCGGATGAACGTGGACGAACATTGCAGTGGGCTGCCCGTATTGACCCCATATCGACACAAGCGCGGAAGCGAAAATTTTCCTATTTGTGGGAAAGCCCACAAACATGGAAAACAGTTATTTAAACAATTATGTAATAATTGTTTAAATAACTGTTTTCCCACACTTTTCCCACACATCCTGAATCAGGGATATTGTTGACGTACCGCCTTCTCCCAGTCATAGAGTCGGCAGCATATATAGAGTCGGCTGAAAAGATACAGGGAAATATGACTGAGCCCCGTTTTCTCCCTAAGTCATTGTCAGCGGAAAGTCGATATTTCCATCAGAACACCAGAAACCGATGGAAGTCGATGACGCTCCCGTCTCATCGCTTTATCTTTACCCTCCCCCATACCAATAGTCTCGAAATTATTTTCAAAGGAATTTGTTTTCATCAGCAGCAGAGAAGGAATAGTTGCATTGATTTTAGCCAAACGTTTTTGGAAATGAACATGTCGATGGAAGGATTTTATCATGAATTAATTATGGATGCCATTTCACTGAAGTGGAAGAAAACAATGAAAGAAGTGAAAATGGCGCTTCAATCAATCTGCCCATCATAAAATTATTATTCTAATGTTAAGTTTGTAAGAGAGAGAGAGATTAGGATTAGCAGGATTACTACCCAAGTCACACTTGAACGTTCTCGAGGGCGTTCAATCTTTGTTCAAATAAGTTCTGAGACGCGGAATCGTCACGGATGAGTAGGTTTTGGGCGCTTGGTTAAGATGCCTTTTGATCACCATTATATGATGTATTTTGAAGGAAATTAGTTGAACGTTAAATATATATATATATATTTTTTTTTAAAGCATATCTGTGTTGTCCGTTCGCAAAGGCAAGACGATTTACACATCCGAGACCAGATGACCCCAGATTACGCCATTAGTCCACAATCCTTTCCGCACAGTTCCCTATCTTTCTCCACTAGCACCTCAGAGGAAGGCATTTGAATTCTTCTAGAAATAGGTCTGAAGAGATAACTCAATATAGGGAGACTCCAGAAGGCTCTGGTTCAGCAGATGGAGGAAGGATGATTCTTTGTTCAAGCTCACTCCACCGCAACCCAGTGGATGAGCACAAGTTATCGCCTTTCCTCAGTGAAATACGGAGTTGGCTATATCCGAAAAGGAGATTCCACAATCCGAATCTATTCCAACTCGCAACTCCGAAGCAGGGGAAGGAACTGCTGATTTTTTAGCAGGAAAACCTCTGCTCGCACGAATGGGCAGGAATGCAAGCTCGTATGTCCCTCTAAAGGGAAGGTAGAACCATGGAGAACGGAGCGAGTCTGTTTATAATCTTCTCACAAAAGTCCTCACCAAGTCCTCAATTTTCAAAATGATAATTATGGGTAATTAATTCACAGGGCCATCATGCTTCGTCACCAGTGAACCTTTTTTCAAGCATTCTCTTCAAGCTACTTCATTTCACTGGCGTGGAAGAATGCAGGAAAAGACCCAGCAAGCACGAGATACTCGCAAATCTTCAGATCATGCAAATCATCTTTTCCTGAGCGGAAAAACTGCGGGTTTGCTTCCTAGTCGTCTGGATTAATTTATTATGATGCACTTGTGGAACCGGCGTGCACAGACTTTAATGTGAATGTGAACAGGAGACTTTCACCATGATAGGCAAGATAGAGTTTTTTTCTGTGCATTTACTGCAGAAAGATCCTGAAATACGAGTCCAGTTCAGCAATTATGCATACGTCACACTAATAAAATTTGGAGGCCCAGGTTCAACGAAATGAAGTTGGCAACATTGTCGATAGTCAGTTTTTAAAATGGCGGTCCACCGCCGTTGAACAGCGAAGTGTCATTCGATTTTTACTATCAAAAAGAATTAAACCAAGGGAAAATTAACTGTAGAATGTGTACCCAATATGGGGACAGTTGTTTATCATCGAAAAATGTGTAGAAGTGGTGTGGACTATTCAGAAACGATTCAGAAAAGATGCACAACAAGGGCTAAAGTTTAGGGATGATACAGACGTTCAAAATACGGTGCATAATTGGCTATGCTCTTTGTACCAAAAAATCTTTTTTTTTTCTGATGGAATCAGGAAGCTTGTCAGTCGCTGAAATGAATGTGTTGAGGTAGGAGGTGATTACATCAAAAAAGTAGTGTAAAGAAAAAGATAAGTTTTATTCTTGCAAAGGGATTCTTGCTTCTGTCTCGCCCTATTTTCGCAACATGTTCTCTACCGACTTCAAGGACCCTTTGGAAAGGGAAGTCAGGTTGGAAGGATTCACCGTTGTGGGATTCANTTCACCATCCCCGAACAAAACGACATCGACGAATTGAGAGAAGCTGCAATTGCATTCATTTCAGTCCATTTAAATCAAATCATCCTCAAGAGTTACTTTCTTAGAAGGGGCCAGGTTATTTTCATCCCATACATACTGCCTCCCTTGAATTTCATTAAAACAAGCTGAGCAAAGCCTGTCCTATAATGGGCCTCACTTCTGCTAAGTGGACCCTCATTTTGTAATATAATAAAAATGAAGCACGATCTCTACCCGGTCCTCGACCATCAGAAATATAATTTCTTAGTTGGTTTTATTAAAGCGAACACACGGTATCCAAAAAATGATGATGGGGCATGGGAGGCTTGTGCGCGGTTGGATGCATCCATCACGAACGCTAGGAGAACCGACTGGTCCGGTTGCTCACACAGCATCGCGCCAAGCAGTGGGCTCTACGCGCATGCGCATCACAGTACAGATGCCAAAGGGGTTAAGGGTACTCGTGGCTTCCCCGTCGTGACCAAGTTTGAAATCCAACAATTGAAATAAAATTGTCAATTTTTGTGGAAATTCGACTCCAAAAAGGAATAAGCAAAAATGGGAATTTCCCTTTGACGTGATACGACCAAGGGTGAGACTGAATGGTAGGAAACAATAGAGAAATAAGGCCAGAGCAGCCATCGCGACTCCGGCCAGCATGTCATCGATGAGGAATATGGATGAGGAATGACACAAGAAGTGCTTGCACCAGTTTGTTCCTCCGCATTTTGGAACGAGAAGTGTTCGCTAAACTCTCTGAAGCCAAGTATATCCCTGCCTAGCCCGTCAACAATGACTTCGTACGGTCCAACGGATGTAATAATCATACAGAAGGGGATGCATCCCCCTGTATCCTTCACGGTGGAGCATGGATGGGAGCTGCCCTCTTCAGGAACGATAAAGGCTTCGTCGCATCCGTTTCCTAAGTGAGGAAGTTATCTTGTCATATTTCTCGACTCGCAAGTGAGTTAAATGCCACAGTTCCTATAGAGTGTTGCTCTATACCCAAGTGCAGTATTTTTCTCTCTGCTCCTGCAGTGACACCTTTAAAATACAATGGTTTGGCTGTTCTTGTGCTATCGGCGCTCGCACCTAAAAATGATGTTACTTCAGGAAATTCATAGTGGCGTCATGTAACTTCCTGCAAGAGAATCAGCATATAAAAATTCAGCGTGTCGTTTTATGCCCCTATATTGAATTTAATTCCTGCCTGTTCTCATCAAACTCTTCTTTGAACATAAATCACCAAAAACATATAGCGCCAGACACGCAAGCCCATCCATTCAGCGTTTTGATACCCAATAATTCTTTGTAGGCTATGGGGAGTTTTATCGGTATAATCATATCTATATTCTGGCACGAGGACTCCAACGAAGCCCCCTTTTCAAACCCTTTCTAAGGCTACATACATTTGTCCGTGAAAAAATAATTCATCCCGTAAATGCAGCTGATAATTATTCATGTTCTCGTTTCGTTGAAGGAAGTGTGTACATAGAAATAGGATTGGGCATAGCCATTCTGAATGCAATGTGTAGGAAAAACCTTCCTAGTCATTACTTTCCTGGAAAAACACTGTCAATGTAACCCATTCTTATCTGCAAACGTAGCTGTGAGCATCAAGCCGTGTCCTTCCACCAAAGTTCCTCGATGCGAATGAGTCAAGATTGGTGCAGGCCGCCTTATCTGTCCGAGGGCTTCATATAGGCCTCCTAAATCAGTCCCCTCAGGGCACGAACCTTCAAAGTCCAATTTCATCTGTAGTACGCAATCCAACAGCTACTTGTTTTTCCCTTTCGCTTCCTTGGAGAAAGAAAGTGCTTTCGTGGATTATGTCTAGGCCTCCGAAATCAGCACCCATCGGGCATGTACCTCCACAGTCGGAGTGTTTGTGTAGCCTGCCACACAACAGCTGTCCGTGTTCCGTTTAATTGAAGGAAGAACATAGGAGAGACCTGTAAGGTTAAGCATCCATCCATAGGTTTGACCTGAGCCTAGGAAATCAGCCCCCCCACAAGAGAAATGTGCTCCAAAGGTATGGAGGTTGACTTCCTCTGGAGTCAGCAATGTAGCAGCTATTCAATTTCCTTCCAGTTTCGTTGACAGAGGTATATACAGGGTATATGAGAACGGCATGGACCTAAGCGTCAGTCTTTCGGTTAGGCCTAGGTGTACAAATGCAGTCCCCCGCCAAAAGTTACCCCAGGGAATATACCGCCAACAGTTAGCATTTTTCTGGAGTAAGCAATCTTACAGTTTTCAAGTGATAAGGTTCAGCCTCTCATCTTAGATCATAGTTGTAATTAGTGTCAGGATCTATATACTAGACGCAAGGCCCGCATATACGTGACAACTGCCTAGAGATTCTCCTGAGTATCCCTCCACAGAAAATTCCATCAATCTTTGATAACGGCAACCGTTTCTATCCTGTTCTAGGGAAATCATTCTGAGAGGAGGAATGGCGACTACAAATATGACGAAAAAAATCGTTCCGATTGAGAAGGACCTGAATGATCACAATGGCCTTGCAGAAGAAATTTCGGAATGCTTCAGGGCGGGACCCAGCTGGTGCGACGTCGTCATTCTCATCCAAGAAGAAAAGTTTTATTCTTGCAAAGGGATTCTTGCTTCTGTCTCGCCCTATTTTCGCAACATGTTCTCTACCGACTTCAAGGACCCTTTGGAAAGGGAAGTCAGGTTGGAAGGATTCACCGTTGTGGGATTCAAGCCGGTTTGGGATTACATCCACGGGACGAAGATGGAAATCGAGGGCGATGATGGAGCCTTGAGCACTTTCAGAGATGCTCATTTCCTCGGACTCAGACGCCTCTGTAAAAAAATTAGCAAGACCATAAGGACATTGCTGCATCCAGAAAATGCCTTCTGTATCCTTTGCATTGCCGATCAACACGACGATGAGGAATTGAGAGAAACCGCGCTCGGGTACATTTCAGTCCATTTCAGCCAAGTCATCCTCACGAGAGATTTCCTAAGCGTCACTTTCGAGAAATTGGCATCGTTGCTGGATCGAGACGAATTGGAAGTCTCTTCCGAAATGGTTGTTTATGAAGCGACTCGAAGGTGGCTGCGTCACGATGAGAGCCGGAAATGTCACCTGCCGGATCTCTTCGAGAGGATTCGTCTTCCTCTTCTGCCTTATGAATACCTAAAAACAGTGGTTCTCAAAGACCCGACCATGAGGGGGGATCCGAGATGCTTCGAAGCTATCACAGATGCGAGAGACTACCACATTCCTGAGCCCCGTCACACCGTTCCCGTAGAGAAAACGAGACCACGTGGAATCCTCCCGAAGGAGTTTTGGTGCTTGGGGAGGAAGGTGGACGAGAGGAAGATCTATCGCTTCCAGTTGAATACGTGCGACTTGGATGAAGTCATGGAATACCCAGACAGCGGTGATGGCAAGTTTTGCAGGTCTTTCGTTGCGATACGAGGGAAACTCTATTTGACGGGGCGGGGCGAGATGAAGATGTTCAATATGGAAAGTGGGGAATGGGAAGCAGGACCGAAGATTCCCGAGTATGCTGATTGGTCAGCGACTGCTGCCTCGTCTGGATCCTTATTCGTCTGCGGGGGCATTGATCGAGACAAAAGGGCTCAAAACTGGGCATTTCGATTCGAGTTCGAGTCAGGCCAGTGGATCCGCCTCGGTGACATGCCATCTCATCGAAACGCCGCCGTCTCAATCCTTCACGACTCCTGTCTGCACGTCGTCGGCGGATTCGGAAGTGCAAAGCACGATCGCCTGGACCCCCGCACCCCCAAATGGGAGAAGCTGGCCCACCTCCCGCAGGAAAGGCTCCTTCCTGCTCTCGCGTCTCACGAGGATCAGCTCGTCGTGGCGGGTGGAGCCTCCGAAAACATTCAATACCCCAATAGCTACAAAAACGAGGTGTACGTGTATGATGGTAGAAGAAATGCTTGGATGCAGGGGCCAAACATGGTCGAACGAAGGTGTTCGCACGGTCTTTTACTCTCGAACGGCAAGCTGCACGCTCTTGGCTTTCAAGTCGACGCGGAAGGATATGTGGAAAATTCTTCCCTTGAAGTATTTGATGGAGAGAAATGGTCGGTCGTGAGGAGATACGATTCCATCCTGTGTTATAGAGCGTGCCAGATGATCATGTGATTTTGTCCCTCATCATTGCACAATTGTTTTCGGATTAGTTCAACTTCCTCAAAGTTTAGGAGATTCTTGAGATTATGATGGTCATCCCATATGATGTCTTCGAGAGGGAGAGATTTTGTTTAAGAAATGCTGGAGATGTAAGGAAGAGTACCGGTTCATTCAATATTGACGAAATATAATTCGGGAAGTGAAATCCTTGGTAACAGCACTGGACGAGAATTATTCCTAAAGAGGTATTACATCTCCTCAAATTGTGCATATTTCCTTAGTTCACTCCTGATACTGAGATGCTTTAAATACTCATCAATTCAATGGGCATCATGTCACAGTTCTCCAAATCCGGATTTCTTTTTCTCAAAAAACCTTACTGAGACACGACATGCAAAACACATATGGACACTGCGAGTCCGACTATATTATGTGAAATTTTATTCGAATTTTTTTTCTCTTGGATAAGAAACAATGCCGCGGTTCCTGTGATTTGTGTTCTTCATTCCGACATTTTGAAAATGGAGCACGAGTTCATCCATTTGGAGTGAACTCTTGCTTTGAGATGATGCAAGGAAAACCATTTGAGAATGTCACCACTGTTTCCTCTTCAATGAAATACATGAGATGCTCTTTTATCATTTTGAGAATATTGCTTTCCTTTTCCCAAACCAATGACAGATATGGAATCATGAGTGTGCCTCATTCTTTGAATAACATGTCATAGTTTATAAGAAATGAGATGCATAGCATGTTGCATTCTTGCAATTTTACATCTACGAATATGTCGAATGCCGGCAGATACAGTCTTTTCTCACCGCGATCGGACATCTACCTCGTATATAATGAAATCTCATGTGGTCCCTGGTGGCAGCGGCGATATGTGCGCGCGCGCACTCGACACAAGAGTGCTCTTCTCATAGAATCTTCTGCCTGCCTCTGGGTGTACGTCTCCCTCTCTCGTGCAAGCATTTTTGTTCTGTGTCTTTGCAACTATCGGATCTTTTTTCGAGAAGGTAAATGCCGGGGGGGGGGGGGGGGAATAACCCCGGNTCTGTGTCTTTGCAACTATCGGATCTTTTTTCGAGAAGGTAAATGCCGGGGGGGGGGGGGGTAATAACACTGGAAGACGAAAAGAAAACAATGGGGAGTGCTTGAACCAAACCTATGGCTGCCCTCTGTCGGTCAAGTATGCTACCACGGCACTACCGAACCCAAACCGGTTGGTTGTACCACTCCATGCCATTCTTAACGTTACAACGGGAGGGAAAAGGCATTCTATGTAAATCCCCGGCTCCCTACTTAGGGGGGTCCCATACGGACTTTTCCTTAGGGACGTGTAAAACGTCCCCGTGTATGACACTTTGAGTTCCCTTTCATCTCTGGAGGAAGGATTTCTTCTTCTCCGGTATCAGATCTCCGCCCATTTATTAATCGAGATTCCAACATTTTGATCGATGGAAACCCCGTTCTTGTCTGGTCCTTTTGGCCTTGAGACGTAGACGGAGGAAAACGATGGACTGTCGAGAAAGCCGTTCCTTCTAAATGCATAGCGTTTAATTTCGTATCCGCCATCAATAATTTTTTTAGGACTTCCTCGCTGTTCTGTTGCTGCTCCTCGACGCCAAAAATAAAAATGAATTTGTTCTTCCTTTGGTGCGATTCCATTGAGATTCTCCAACTCTTGATCCTGCTATTTCACCGTATCTTCCAGATCCTTCACCTCCTTGGGGAGTTTTTTCTTTGATCCCTTTTACTTCCTCTTTTAGGTTCCTTTCCAGTCCTTTCGCTCGTTTCGCCAACTTATCCATCATTCCAGTCAGCTTCCTCGGATCCGATGAATTCGCCGCGATTCCTCTCTTTATCTCTAGAATGATGCCTTTCATGCTCGAGTCATGAATACTATGCTCTTCTACCTGAGAAGTACTTCGGTACTTTTTTACTTCTCGGGATAGGGACGCCATGTGGTCCTCCGATTCACTTGCAGTGGGGTCGTTTCCCCTTTCACTTGCTCTTGGATTTGAGAAATCTTATTTTCTAGCAATTCTTTTTTTAAACCGAATTTCTTTGAGCCTCACGGAGATTTCCGTGGTACTCACACCTTTCTTCTTTGGGCCCACGTGCGCTGAATGAGATGGCAATGGCAGGCACCTTCCTGACCTTCCACACCCTGCGACCTTCAGCCTGACGGAGCGCGGCTCAAATCCATCCTACCATGCGCACAGCACAGACAGGAATTCCCGTAAGCTGGAGAATTGACATTAACCAATGGGTCTGTCCGCATCATTGAGGGATGAACCACGAAAACTAAAGCTCTAAATGCATTAGTAAAAGTATTTGGTCATATAGCACCGAAAGCACCTCCATAGCGGATTACCTTATCCGAAGGGAAAAAAAAATTCACTAGTTCAGGATGTGGAGGTAATGTACTTCCAAGATGGACGTGACAGTTTTTACCTAAATTGTACAGATATTGACTGGGAATTTCACTTCGCAGGGCCTGCCGAGATGAAGAGGTTCCTATTGCATCGTCGGTGTGGGAGAAATGACTCCAACATTCGGAATTCTTTTAATAAAGGGCAATACCTGTCTTCCATGGACCTATCTTCACCTGCGAGCAGGAAACAATGGCATGGCGGAGAGTAGAAATTTCTATTTTGTATCGAGATGGTTTCAGGGCGATTGGTGCGAAAAAAATGGGACACGATTTCTGCGAATGAACGAAAAAAGGTGTTTTCAAAACTCTTTCAATCAATTCATCTGAGGATGATATGAAAGTACGAAGAAATAAGAAATCTATGCAAGCGCTTTCAAATTATTCCTTAAGTTAATTCAGCATTCTAGCGGAAGATGTATTCCTGCCCTTCGGTCTTAAGAGTATGAATTCTAACAGGCTGAGGGATGTGACTCTTTTAGAAACCGATTCATTTATAGTGCGTCATACCGGGTGAATCGTGGAGGGGGGAAGATAAGAATATCCATTGCCACGGTAACGAAGTTATCACCTGTGCATTGGAGACTCAGTCCATCAGTGCTGCTCTGGAGTGCTTTTCTGTGTTCATGTGAGGCTTTTGCTTTCGGTCTCATTGCATAGGCAACAATCTTGCTTTTCCCCAAGGATCCCTTCGTCATTTATTAAAAAGCATTGTGGTTATCCTAGATACAAGCACCTCCAACAAACTTTGGCTATAAGCATTACCTGCGTCCACATTTGAAATATATTCATATTCACGGAAAAAAATGGAAACTGGAAATCCAAAGAAGAAACTAATTTCACTTGAGAATGACATGGAGGATCAAAATGGCCTCGCGGCGGACATTTCCGAGTGCTTCAAGGCCAGACCCAGTTGGTGCGACGTCGTCATTCTCGTCCAAGGTGAAAAGTTTTATTCTTGCAAAGGGATCCTCGCCTCTGTCTCCCCGTATTTTCTAAACATGTTTTCCACCGACGTCAAGGTCCCTTCTCAGAGGGAAGTTGAATTAGAAGGATTCACCACCTTGGGATTCAAGCCATTTTGGAATACATCCACGGAACGAAGATCCAAATGGAAGGCGAGGAAGGGGCATTCACGGCATTCAGAGATGCCCAATTCCTCGGACTAAAACGCCTTTGCAAGAAATTGATCAAGACCATCCGCACGTTGCTGAATCCCAATAACGCCTTTCGTATCCTAAGTATCGCCGAACAAAGCGACATCGAGGAATTGAGAGAAGCTGCAATTGGGTACATTTCAACGCGTTTCAATCAAGTCGTTCTCAATAGTGATTTCTTGAGTATTTCCTTCAGGACATTGACCTCGTTGTTGGATCGGGACGAATTGAAGGTCTCATCCGAGAAGGAGGTTGATGAGGTGACGAGGAAATGGCTGCACCATGATAAACGTAGGATATTGCACCTACCGGGTCTCCTTGAGAATATTCGTCTTCCTCTTTTGCATTACGAATACTTGAAGACAGTGGTCCTTAAAGACCCAATCATAAAGGGGGATTCGAGATGCTTCGAAGCTATCACAGATGCGAGGGACTACCATATTTCCGAGCTCCGTCACACTGTTCCCATAGAGAAAACTAGACCACGTGGAAGCCTTCCAAAGGAGTGTTTGTGCTTAGGAAATAAGAACGGAAAGGAAAACATCTATCGCCTCAAATTGCATAATTGGGACTTAGAAGAGGTCACTCGCTACCCATATAGCGGTGAGGGCACATTCTGCCGATCTTTTGCAGCCATCCAAAGGAAATTGTTCGTGTCTGGGCGCGGCGAGATGAAGATTTTCGATTTGGACAAAGGGAATTGGGAGGTAGGGCCCAAGCCTCCTCAGTATACTCAATGGTCGTCGAATGCCACTGGCTCTGGATCCTTATTCGTCTGTGGGGGGAGGGATCAAAATAATAGAGATATAAATTGGGTGTTTCGCTTCGATGTGGAGAAAGAACAATGGGTCCGTATTGTTAACATGAAGTATTCCAGATCTTTCGCAGCTTCATGTTTCCACGACTCATGTCTGCATGTAATCGGGGGAAGTGGAAATGCGAAACATGAGCGTTTGGACCTTCGCACTCCCAAATGGGAGGAGTTAGCTCCGCTTCCACAAGGTGGAAGCGGAGCTAACAATGGAGGTGTTTTAACAAGAAAAGCAGGGCTAAGGGTGTTCATCGTGCGTAGATAAATTAAAACGCCTTCACCTGTGTAGAGAGAATGTAGAGGACGACTTCTTGATAAAACATCCAATCCAACGATTGAGAATATCGTCGATGAGTTTGAGGTGAAACGTTATCGATACGAGAGGGGACATCCCGTGACTAGTAGCATCTCCAGACAGCCAGATTTTTTAAAAATGGGCTTCCTCAAGGAAAAGGCGTTTTCCACAAAGGCACACACCATTGGTGAACTCAGACGTTTTTTGGTTACAGGGTTCGGAGGCATAACACAAAAGACAAGGTTATTGAAAACACTGTTGTACGTTGCAGATTATCCAAAGGAACAGTGAACACTTCAAACGATTCTTTCAAAATAAATACCTTTTTGAGTTTGTCTATCGGATGACATGTCATTTAATTTTCTACCTTAATAAATAATGAAAATACAGGTAAATGAAATGTGATACATTTTTGTGCGCCACTCTCTACGTGAAATTCTTACAATTCACCGATGAATTGCGGAAATACTTCAGCAGTCGTAAAGGTAATCATTTGCTCGTATTGCAATATTTAGGGTTCGTTGTTTTATTTACAACTCATTGTCTCGAATATATGTGACAGACAAATCCATCTCTCCTAAAATATTTTCGAGTTAACAAGAAATTGTTAATAACAAGTTAGCGAATTAATTATTAAAATTTCGTAGAGCTTCCCAATGTGCATACGTCTCCTTCTCGAAAATAGATATTTGGAAATCTTCAAGAAAATCTTTCATCCTCGCCTGAGAAATCTCGCTTCCCAGCATTGCCAGGAGACAACACAATTCTCAATTTTTGTCAGTGTCCTTATTCTTGAACGCGTGCAGGCCGAGATGCATGAATGTGAAGACGTTCGTGACGAATTTCAAGTTTTTTTTCGGCAAGATGATGTTTTGTGAAGCGATGGTCTGTGAAAATCGTAATAAATGGACGTTAAATATTGCATTACTCAATTGCGTTAATTACTGGATATCCTATGGGCAGAGCACGAGAGATAAGTAATCGTTGTTGATTGGAAGATAAGAAAAATGATATATCCTCCAAATTTTGATACGACGGAGACTGAAACGGTTTTTGGTTTCTGGCATATGAACAATAAGTCGTATTGCAAATCGATGCACATTCGTATTTAAGAGACTACGATTTTTCCAGAGGCTTATCAAAACTAAGATGAAAAATATCCAGTAATAATAGGACAGGACTATACCGCAGGGAGGAAAATACACCAGCTTCCATTCATTAATTTTTTTTTACTGGGTAAGGAATATACAAAGGTTTTTTTTTTATAAATCCGGTTCCGATTGAAAGAGCCTGAGAACTCAATTTACTTAGTGTTTTGGAATGTTAATCGTATCAGATAGATTGACATTTTCACTTTAGAAGCGTCTAATATACTCACCAGTTAACGGGGATTCTGGAGCACTGGGATTCTGGAGCACGTCTGCACTGATCCGTTGCGCCGCACCAATAATGGTAGAGGGGCGGGGAGCCGTGCCTGTTTAA
Source organism: Darwinula stevensoni (assembly GCA_905338385.1). Classification (NCBI taxonomy): domain Eukaryota; kingdom Metazoa; phylum Arthropoda; class Ostracoda; order Podocopida; family Darwinulidae; genus Darwinula; species Darwinula stevensoni. The sequence goes on along the minus strand of CAJPEV010004427.1, from coordinate 3,402 downwards.
GGTTGAGTATGGAGGACCGAAGTGCACAAAATCGTTTCGTCGCCGGGAAGTGAAGCGGTTGGTCAATGTGGCGCGACTTGGAGGTTATATGAATGATTCATGTTTGGAAAATCGCTTTCTTGATGACTACGGCGGTCAAGATAATCGGGTTGGATAATCACTTTGGAGGGCGAAAGCGACTCGGGGACTCATTCCTCAGTTGCACGAAAGCGAACCGCATCATTTATTTATTCAACAATATTGTTCATTTTCCTCTGGTTTTCGATCAGCGGCTTCGCCATCTCCGAATGGAAGATTTTCAAAATCAGATTTCCAGTCACTCCCTTCTTGAGGTTCTTTTCGCATATAATGAAAATGGTCGCGCAAAGGAATGTAGATGTTTAATTTGGCTTTTCGAATTATATAAGAAATACTTAACCACCTAGTTTCATCTTATAGACAAAAGGTCTTCATGACATGTAATATGTACGCAAAAGGCCAAAAATGAATCCATGTTTGCCTCTTCCAGTCAGGCACCTTACGAGAATCATGACCGTTTGGTGTACGAAGGGGTGGGCCTCAAACATGGTGTGTCCATCTTGTCTATAGGAATGAAAATAACTGCCTGACGCATGCGTCTACCTGTACATTTTTCCTACCCTAGCTTGGTGCGATGATGGATTTCCATCCTTGAAGGTCGCGAGTCCATTCCTTTACGGAAGATCCAAGGTCGGTCGTTTCTGAACGCTCGAAAAAACAAGACAATCATTTTCCTAATTGATGCAGGTGAGCTTTAATCAATCTCTTTCTAATGTTGTTGCTGTTTTCGGAGACGAATCCGATTTTTTTCTCCTCGGATTTATTGACTGGAAGAGAATTAAACTAGTTTTTAGCTTCTCTTGCCTCTCTTACGTAGGCTCCTACGTTCTCATCTCGTGAGAAGAAACGGAATAATTTTGATGCTTTTACGCGTACTATCCACACTCATGATTATTTTCTCCCTTGCTTCGTTCAAGTCGTCGGTTCAAGAAATCCTTTCCTTGTCGTTCTTATTCTCATTCGGTGGAAACTATTTTTCTCCATCTTGAGAGAGGGAGGACAGGAAGGGATGGCTACAGATACTGAGATAGACGTTTCTTAGTGTGGACAATAATCACTTGATAGTGTTTTCATTGCCGTCTCGTCTTTCCCTTCCGCTAAGAATTATATTTTGATTTACTAGTAATTCCTACGTCTTGGCTCAACAGAGATTGAAGCGAAAAATATTATCCACATGGATCTCATGATTGATGACAGACATGACATTGATAGATGGACACGGATCGCGGCTCCATGGACCCTTTATGTCTGTGTCAGACAGCAAAGTCAAGAAAGTCCTCAGCGGCCTGCGGCCTGGTCAGAATGGCTCCGCTCCAAACCAAAGCTCATTCTTCAGCTGGGATTCCTGAGATTATTCCTCTGGTTGGGTTCTGTCGGACGGAATCTTTATGGTGGGGAGAAGGGGGGGGAGACAGGGGTCATCCGTGGAATGACTTCATCTGGAAAAGAATCCGAATTATACTTCCAAATCGTGATTTTCAGGATGACTCAATGAGAAGAGCAGGTGAAAAGAAAGCCAAGGACAGAAGGTTTTATTATGCCACTCAGGCTTTGGCTACCCGGCCCTATCCTTCCTCTCTTTCGAGAGGGGAAGGAGGATATCTATTCCGAACGATCAAGATAACGTCGCGGACGTAGGTCTCTGCCCGTCCTTGAATCCCCTCGGCTCCAATAGCTCCGTCGGGTCCTTGACGCATCACTGTCCACGTTATATGCATTTTCCTGGTTTTCGGCTCTTGACTAACCATGACGTGTGAGAAAATTTCTTAAAAGTATGGCACCAATATATTTCCTTGTCACCAATAACAGTCATGTTCAGAGCTGCGCAGCTATAATAGGCGTTTTGCACAGTTCAGATACACAGAAGCGTTCGATTCTAATAAGGATTGGCTGAATCTTCTTTTCTTAACTTCTGCGCTTGCATGACTTAGTTGGCCCTAAAAAAATACGTTTTTTAACAATTGGTCCACTCGGAGTTCCCTATGACATGTAAAGTGACAGACTACGCGATGAACTATAAAAGCAAATAAATGACAAAAATGACAGAGACATCTCTTCATTTAGTGATCAAGAGTTGGTGGGGCCTCATACATATTCGAGAAAGTTTCATCAGAGAAAGCAAAAAAAGAGATTAATCTATATGAATTTGCCATTATGGAGTAGAAAATCTCAATACGTTTCAACAGTCTTAGATCGGTTAGTGAAATATTCCCGATGGGGTTCTGCAGGCATTCCCGTCTCTCCGTGACACAAACAAGTTGACTGAGTTGGCGCTTTTATTTGCCGTTAATATAGGCACCACGAAAAGATTGCATAGGAAATGAACGGAGTGCCCAACACGTTCTTTCAAAGACAGGCATCAACTGCCACGTGGTATGCACGTGCATTCTACATGACCCAAGGCTCCCTTCCATACTTCCAGGAATCGGGTCGCCATCCAGGAGAGGGAGGCGAAAGGCAGGAGGAATGGACTGATCCGCGAGAGGGAGGCCGGGTTGCAGTAGTCGTCGTCGCAGATGCACTTTGTCAGCTCATTATCTGTTTCACATACTGTTTATCATCGTCGTCTTTGAAGCTCTCTTGCCAGTATCTTGCTGAACAGTCACCTGCACACAAGTTACACGATTAGTATGAAACCGTTCAGATGAAGACTGATCATTTCCGCGTTCCCTTCCTCCTCCTTTCACGATTACTCCTCTTATGCATGTCAAATACGTACAGAAACGAGACAAGATCCGTCCAAGCGTCGTACGGGGATGGAACTCGCGTATCCGAAGAATAAGCGTTCCTTTCGACTGTTAAATGTACGAAGGATACGCCAAATATATCAACATAGACTTCTCGTCCTTAGTATCACCGTCATGAACGAACCAGTTGCAAGTAAAATATTCGACTAGGTCTAATGGGATGATGTTTCGCAGCATTCCCTGAAAATACCTCTTGAAGATAGCGAGGTCTTTCGGTATAAGGTTTTCAAGATTCACAGATGCCGCAAGTGTAAAAAGAAAGAATCGCATCTCCCTAGTTAATCCAGCGAGGGACGACCGATGAGTATGTCGATGATAAGCTTATGCGCTTACAGAGCACGGCGCCTGTTTCATAAAATGTGTCTGAATAGCCCCTGAAAACTGGATATATATACAGGGTGGGTAAAAAAAAACCGGTCCTCTACTTTGAAACCTAATATCTCGGTCCCAAATTGAGCTAGAATAATTTAAGAAAAATGAAATGAAAGTTCATTTAATTCGCTTTCCAATGATATCAGTTGCAATTGAGTTCCGCCGAAAAACACGGGAGATAAATTGATTTGAAAAAAACTTTCCG
>CAJPEV010004426.1:0-22247 GCA_905338385.1 Darwinula stevensoni | reverse complement strand
AGACTTATTAGACTTATAGACTTATTAGACTTATAGACTTATTAGACTTATAGACTTATTAGACTTATAGACTTATTAGACTTATAGACTTATTAGACTTATAGACTTATTAGACTTATAGACTTATAGCATAGACCTATAGCATCACGGCTCAAGCTAAGGCATCGGGAATATCGTTCTGATAGGCTGAAAAGCTCCTGGATGCGAATGGGTCGGTCCAGATTAATGTGGGCCTGAGCGTCTGTCCAAGGGCTAGATATACAGGTAGGTCAGTTGAAACGAAAACTGATCCTTCCGGGTACGTTCCTTCGATGTCGAACCTCATCTGTAATATACAACAAAACAGTGTTGGAGTTGGAGTTGGAGGAAGACAGTGTATGAGAGCGGTATTAGCCTAAGCGTCCATATGTGGGTTAGGCATAGGCTTGGAAAGTCAGACCCCCCAAAATGTGCCCCCAGGGCAAGTACCCCAAAAGTTGCAATTTTTCTGGAGTCAGCAACCTAACAGCTATTTAAGTACCAAGTTTCAGCCTCTCATCATGCCTAGAACATGGTTAGAATTAGCGTCAGTCACTCACCATCGCCCATGTGCATTAGACCCATCTAAACAATTACATAATTAGTTTTTTTTCCTTCGGGCAAACAAACTCGCTATGGTCGCGCCCTTCATCAAAGATGGTGACTGATTCATTAATATATTTTCTAAGTGGCAAAAAACTTATTCAAATTACGTCCCTATCGAAATATGTGCGAGGGGATGTAATCGAGATTTTTTACCATCGAACTTATCACTGCAATGATTTATTGTGTGCATAACTTCATATTTCATAATTTCCATAATTTGCCTTGATGGGACATTTCAAAATGAGAATTTTTTTGCACTCAGCAATCGAACTGGTATTTCTGAGCCAAGTTTCAACTTTCAATCACTGTTTTTTTTAATTGAAAAAGATCCAGAAAAATGGGCCCCGAGGGGTTTTATTTAAAAAATGATATTTTTTTTTACGTTAATCGGAGTTCAGAAAACTCCGTGTCCACCAAGTTCCAGTCATATTCCTTTGCTCTTTTTGCTGGTGGATATTTGGAAAAAAAAAGATCCATAGAAAAGCTGTGCCCAGGGGGGATTCACCACCAAAGTTGAAAATTTCCTGAATACTTCGTCAGCTATGTTTGTGTCGAATTTCGCCTTCCCGTTTCTGGCCGATTCACTAGGGTAAAAAAAAATAACCTTAAGAACGTTCCCATAGGGGATTTGTTGGAAGCATTTTTTCTCAACTCAATTTGTCAGCGGTCACGATCATACCAAGATTGAGCTTTCCATTTCTCTCCGTTTGACTTGAGAAAAAATACTGACTTGAAAACAATTCAATCAAGACGTGTGCTCCCAGGGCATGCACCTCCAATGCTGGAAATTATCTGGAGACAGGATCCTAATAGGTACGCGCGTGCCAAGTTTCATTATATATAGAACATGGTTAGAATTAGCGTCCCTTACGGAAATGTCCTATAGGAAACCTTTAGCTATTTCGTATAGGAAACCTATAGACTTTTCCTATAGGTTTTTGAAGCACGAAAAACCTATAGGATCCTTTAGAATCCTATAGGATACCTATAGGGTCTTATAGGTCTCGTGACCTAAAGGACTCGGGGAAGATATTTTGAGTTTCGAAATCCAAGCATTACGAGGGAAAAGGCGACAGGGGTTAATATTGGCCCAGGATTTCGGTGTAAATAAAAAACCGATTAGGTGTTTTTCCATGGTAGAGGGACATGCATTATTAATACCAGTACTGCGGGGGTCTACATAATTTATGACCCCGCCCCACATATGCCGCTGGATTGCATGTATACTTCCTTCGATAGAGAGAAGTAGTATTCTTTTCTCGACCTTAGGAAATATAAGACAGAACCTGCGAGCACGTCTCTTTACTGAAACTCCATTTGGATAGAGTCCACTCATTTTCGTACTTGGTTTTTAAAAGGAATAAGGGCATAATTCTTCACAGGACTCAATGATTCTATCTGGAAGATGGGGATGACAAAGAAGGAACTGTTGANCCCCCTACCATGGAAAAACCCATGATCGGTTTTTGATTTACACCGAAATGCTGCGCTAATATTAACACCGGTCGCCTTCTCCGTCGTAATGCCTGGATTTACGAAACCCAAAATATCCTCCCCGGGTCCTATAGGTCAGGAGACCTATAAGACCCAATAGGGATCCTATAGGATTCTAAAGGATCCTATAGGTTTTTCGTGTTTCAAAAACCTATAGGAAAGTCTATAGGTTTCCTATAAGAAATAGCTAAAGGTTTCCTATAGGACATTTCCGTAAGGGAGCATCTAGTTTCTTCTTAAAGATAGTAACAGAAGGGCAGCCACTACTTCGTCATCTAACGCATTCCACGCGTTCACCACTCTGCAAGTAAAGAATTCCTGTCTCGACATGAGCCGCACCTGCGGTTTGCGCAACTTAAGTCGGTTGCCTCTCGTTCTCATGCTGTCATCAAACTGGAAAAACCTACCACATTCGACATTATCTATTCCTTTAATTATCTTGAAAGCCTGGATGAGATCGCCCCTCCTTAACCTTCGTTCGAGCGAGTACACTTCTAAACGCTTCTCGTATGATAGTCCCCTAACCTCCTTAATCATTCTTGTGGCCCTCCTCTGTACTCCCTCGGGCGCCAACAGATCGCCCTTATTTGTAGGCCTCCAAAACTGGATGCAATATTCCAGTTGGGGTGTTATCAGCGCCGCATACAACGGAAGAATAACGCGAGATGCCCTACTTTTACTTCCCTAAGACATTTTCTTAAGGGGTCAATCAGTCAGTCAGTCGCGATCATCTACATAAAATATATTAGATGATGAATTGCAGCTGTACATTCATTTCGGGGGATTTTGCCATCTCCTTACTCCCGTTTGAGTCATATTTTGGATTTATCAACAAACCATCGCTCATACGATCTGAAAATGCATTTTCATTCTGTTAAAAATCCAAGCAAGGAAACGTTGGTCAGGTGAGGCAGCCAGTAACTACGGGTTCGATGGCCCTATATCTCTGGCTGTATGGACTGAATTCCTAAAGCGAGCCTTTCCTTTGAGGTCATACACGCACGTGGAGAGAAATGCGCGATGGTCCAGATATGGGTCGGGTGCGACCGACTCCACGTGTGGTCGTAACCTGAGGAATGAGGTCGATTTGCCTTGTCCTGGATGGGGACATTGCGTGCTAGGGAGGAGTTTGAGGATTTCGACACCGCATCATGAGACAAAGGATGGGGTGAGCTACAATTGCAGAAGAATTCGCACCTAATTTTAGTGGGTTGGCAGACAACTTCCTCGCAGACGCTCTTCGACCATACGCGTCTGGTTACCCTGCAATAGATGGACTGCGTGAATGAACTTCTTAAGATGCGAGTGATTTATATCCGTGGTAAAATTCTTTCCCCTTTCCTGGAAGGAATGCGGCATAGGACTTGTTGCTGGAAAAGAATTGCAGTGTGTGTACGAAACGACCATGGAATTTCCACGAGAAGGAAAGAACGGTTCAGCCCGAGTCCAGTGCGGATTCTCCTCCTGCGCAGCGATGTTCGACGATCTGTCCGCCTACCCGAAGCCTCCTTACCGCATCTACCCGCGGCTATCGCGGTACGAGCAATGCATGAGGTATCACGAGGATGTGAGGAAGAGCGGTATCCCCCACAACACGGAGAACCTGCCGTACTACTTCATCTTCGACTGGGAATTGAACGGGGAACGGGCCGAGTATGTCCAATTATGGTTCATGCACAACTGGACCCTCTCCTTCGTCATTGCTGCTGTCTACCTAATCCTCGTGTTCTTGGGTCGCCGATGGATGCGATCCCGCCCGCCGTGGAACCTGACGAAGGCGCTGATATTGTGGAATGTCTTCATTTCTCTCGGCACTATCATCGGCCTTACTCGAGCGGTCCCGGAAGTCATCCGGAGTCTTCGTGGGAATTCGCTTTACTCCTCACTATGCTTTGGGAAGTGAGTCTAATCGCCTCGCCAGAGGCATAATATCCTTATTTTTTTGCATGTCTCAATCATAATTTTTTTTTACATGTTTGACAATGCTGGATCCCAGAGCTTGAATTTGAAGTTCCCTAGATGAAATGATTGAGTCCTATTCGGATTTCCAACTCTTGCATTTGATTCGATTCATCATTATTACCATATATCGATCTTTTGATGAATTCCTGATGGGAAAACCCCTTCCTATTCTCACTTTCAATATTTTACTAAATATATATATATTTCAGTCTGGTGGACCTGTATCAGGCCTGCCAGAGGGAAAGTCTTCGGGTTAGTCTTCGGTGTTTGGGGTTCAAGTTCTAGTCTGTGCTGAAACGCCACAATGTTTAATTGTGAAATAGTATAAATTAATTCTTAAATTCTTTAGCGTCACTCGCATGGCTGTTACTCTTACGGAAGTGTCTTTTAGGAAACCTATAGACTTTACTACAGGGGTTTTTGAAACATGGAAAACCTATAGGATCCTATAGGATCCCTATAGGGTCTTATGGGACTCCTTTCCTGTAGGATTCGGGGAGGATTTTTTTGGTTTCGAAACCCAGGCATTATGACGGAAAAGGCAACCATTGTCAATATTGACGCAACATTTTAGTGTAAGTCAATCACCGATTAGGGTTTTTCCCATGGTAGGAGTACTTGCATTACTAACATACTAGTACTGCCCAGACCCACATATGTCGCTAGATTGCGCGTCCACTTCCTTCAATAGAGTGAAGTATCATTCTTCTCTCACCTCCTAAGGAAATAGAAGACGGAACTTGCGGGTATATCTCTTTACTGAAACTCCTTTCGGATAAGGTCTACTTCTTCTCGTACGTGGCTTTCAAAGGGAAAATGGGCATATTTCTGGCCTGAACTCCATGACTCTATCTGGAAGATGGGGATGACAAATAAGAAAATGTCGAAGGTTATTGTTTGCTACAATGAGGCAAGGTGAGACATTTCGGGATGTTCAAAACTCTCTGTGAGAGATAATTCATTGCGTAAGGGGAGGGCACTTTTGTGAGAAATGCGAGAACCCAACACTTCCATCTAGTGGCCTAGAAGAGAACTTCAAACGGAACCCTATAGGCATATAGGGTTCCGTATGGGCCCTATAGGGAACCCTATAGGTCCTCTAGGTTCTAAGGGGAGACCTCTAGGTCCTATAGGGAACCATATAGGCTCTATTGGGAACCCTATAGGCCCTATAGAGAACCCTATATGTCCTAAAGCGAACCCTACAGGTACTGTAGGGAAGTCTATAGGTTCTATAAGGAACCATATATGTCCCAAACTGAACCCTATGGGGCCTATAGGAACGCTCTAAGATTTCTATATGTTCCAATTGGAATCCTATGAAGCATTTTCGTAAGGGATATTGGTTCAAGCAGGTTTAAATATGTTCTTTTCTAACCATTGAGAGGAAGTTTCATCTGACTGAAGCAGAACTTCATCCTTAATAATTTTTAAAAGTCAGAAAAATATAGGTGATCCCTCATTAAGCACCATGGAGCGATAATAGACTTTTATTTAACCCTTAAGCGTCGTTTGCCGCATATGCACTCCAGCCTATGTTAGCGCCGGTTGACGCATATTCACGCGAGTTTGTTTAAATCCGTCACGAACAAGGGATTTCCCCGAAATTTTATCTGGAGTTTTCTGGCACCTCCTGCATTCCCCCACCGAAAGGGTATCTTCTCAGTGGCGCGGTTCAGTTATAAAGACGTCTAAGCGATCGCATGATTCAGCGAACCCGAATTAATTCCAATAAGACTTAGGCAATAAGACTTAATTGTTTTGCAAATCCAGGGGAGTCGATTCAGCCGTCTGAGGGGATGGTTCAGCGCCACCTTCCCCGATGCCAAAGGGTTAAGCGAAGTTTCTGGTCCATTTTGAGCAGGGTGTTTTCCACAGTCATAATTTAAGCCGAGCTTAAGAAGAGAACGAACTGACTTTGAAGATAATATTCTCAGTAGAGGCCTTACAGATGATTTCAACGAGGAAAGCATCCATAAAGTGGAAAATTTGATTCAATAGACCGAATATCTATACGTGGTACATGATATTATCGAGGTTCGCTACGAAAACATCTCATAGGATCTTATAAGAAACTAATCCTTTCTGAGTTGAATTAAGGTCGCTTTCGGAATAATTTCCTTTTTTTGTCTTTTTTAGCCCTTTTGTGATTGCGATTGAAATTTTCGTGCTTTCAATTAAACAATTGAAGATTACAAAACTAATGGGGGGAAAGAAGGCTACTGGGCCTCTGATGGAACTGAGCCATGCATAATTGCTGCCATTGTAGTGTCATATGAAGCGCAAAGGCACGAGAATCCTAAAAAAATTGTCATAGACACAATGTAAATGCAATGTCCATTGGAATGGACGCCTGATCTGAAAGGGTTCAAAAAATACAAATATTGCTGGATTCTTGTAGTAACCTTGGAGGGTTCCTATAGGAACCTATAAGATACTTGCGCAATTTCTATGAGAGTTTTATGTTTAACAAATTCCAAGGATCCAATTGGTATTTTTTCTTTCGGGGAGTACTCGAACGTTGGATCAAAGAGCAATGAAGAAATCTGGCATTGATTTTTCCGAATCACATGAATCTCTTGCCATTGGGTACCCGCACAATTCCTCAGATGAGCAGAAAGGGGCCCATGAAGAATGTTGCGAGTACACGCTCCAAATTTTCCCAGGACTCCCGAGAAGAAATTTTAACATCGAAACTGGTGAAGAGGCATGGATTTAGCGGTTCGATCAGTGAACAATCTGCGGTTTTGGTAGCTTAAGGGGACGACACGCCTGTCAAGAGTATATTGTCCCCCTGGTCATGACACTTTCTTTAACCGTTAGTGTTCATGTGGCAAAAAAAAATGCCCTGGGCTCAAGAATCACAATTTCTCCAGCTGCGCGGCGGCAAGGAAAGAACTAAAAGAACTCTAGTTCGTCTGGTCACGCAAAATTCCTCATCAGGACATTTGCAATAACAACAGTTCACGAGATTCCTTGCAAGGGAAGAGGTTCCAGAAGTTGCAGCCATTGCCTGAGGAGTAATTTTAAAAATTTCAGGCACTTCATTGATTTCTCCTCGCTGATCTCAGAACTTTCCGTGACGGGCTGGGATCGGAGCGGGATCCAGTTCCCGTCGAAGCGGCCGAGTGTCACGAAATTCCCTCATGAAGCAGATTTATCGGAAACATACGGAGCAGAGGAAAGAAATGCACATCTTTCCTCTTGCTTGCATTCCTACTTTCTCCCTTACAAAAGAAGGGATTCCAAGTGATGAATTACGAGTCCGTCGGTGTCTGTCGGCGAGGAAACTCTGAGATTTTTGGAGTACCTTTCTACTGACCTCGGTGGAATATCGACATGGCATCGAAAAATTCCTCCAGGATATGACGTTTACAGCACAAGGATGTGATAACATAAATAGGCATTTCTGAAACGGTAAGAATAAAGTTTTCTGGAAGTGTCGTCTTGTAGAATGCAAAATTAGGGATTTTGCGTAGCCCCCAGATACAAAATTTGCGGTCCTGTTTGGGCTGCTGCATCTGTTGAAGCCAGAGTTGTAAACGATGAACATCATCTTTTATTCCTAATGAAGCGGTCTACCCGTCGAGTCATCAAAAGAGGAAGACCAGACAATTTCCAGAGAGGGCACAGCTAATTAGCTGCATATCTCCATAGGGAATACTCAAGAGGGTCGCAAATCAGCTTTCTTCATGCATGAGAGTGAAGAGTCGCAGCATATTATCAATATATACTATCAATATATATCATGCACGCAATGTACACAACGTAGATGCACATGAGATGTACATGAGGAGTTGAGCGATGTATTTTGAGCGAAGCAAATGTGGCCCTGCGGCATTTTCTCTATGTTTCAAGCTAGACTTGAGAGGAAAGTTGCATTATTTATTTCTCGAATTTTTCATCCTCGAGAGAAGGTTGGCACAAATTCTGATATAAAAGGTTGGTGCCGGATTAATGGTCTGACGTCTTTCCTTTTCTTTGCTTTCACCACTAAGAGGCGAAAACAAAGAAACTGAGGAAAATTTCAGGATCGCATTAGTAACTAGAACAAAATTACATCCTAACAAATGAAAGTACCCAATTTGGTATAACTGATGAAAAAATTAATTGATAAATATTACAATCCATTTTGAAATTCGCAATTCATATGTTTGTTTTTCATGCGTTGTAAGGGATTGTCTGCGTCGTGTGACTTCAGTATACTCCAGAAGACGAAAATTTTCACCCGGTTTGATAGTTTGAAGAGCACAATTTGGGTGCTCTTCAAACTCTCAAACTCTTCATATTTGGGGAAATATGAAAATTTATTCAGCTTGGGGCGCAAATGCCTAAGTTCCCGATGAGCAGATCATGGAGGCAATTCATAAGACGTTTCTTAACCTCAAAGGAGATTTGATATTTTTACCCAGATTTTATCGGCGGACCTATGACTACCTAGATATACTGAAGCAGGACATTATTGAACACTTATGATTTGGGGGCTTTCATTTGTAAGGATGTAACTTTGTTTCGTTTTGATACGCAATGCTGACATTTTCCACAGTAAAAATACATTGAATTGGCTATCATGTGAGTCCGATATGATTGAAACCAGATGCATACTTCTTGAGTAATTGGCTTTTGCCTTTGGGGAGACAATGGTGGGCTACTCTGTATAAGCTATCATTGTATTTCAATCTCTCGATAAAGCATTCGTTTTCGGTTGTTTTGCAGAACTATAAACTACACAGCAAAAATATGAGGGAAAAATTAGGCATTCAGAGGTAATTAGGGGGTCTATTGAAATTCAATTATTTTCGACCAATTCTTAAAATCGCGATTAATACTTTACTCGATTAATCTAATGTAATTGACAGTCTTAGTAAATTGTATCTTATTTGTCGGTTGTTTTCTCGAATAATTTTTTTTTACTTCAGTACTGGATTATTGTTTTCATTTTCTTTTTCTTTTTGTTAGCCATATGCGGCACAACCCAGTGGCAGCGAATTGGGCGCTCGTATTCGTGCTCTCTAAGGTAGGTGAACTGGGCGACACGGCCTTCATCATCTTGAGGAAGCAGCGCCTCATCTTTCTTCACTGGTATCATCACCTCACCGTCCTGCTGTACACGTGGTACTCCTGCGCCCAGGCCATCCCGGCGGCCCGGTTAGGGGCTACGCTTAACGGCCTGGTCCACGCCTTCATGTATTCCTATTACGCGGCCCGGGCGGCGAAGATCCGCGTGCCGCGCCGAATCGCCATGTTCATCACGCTCTTCCAGCTGACTCAGATGGTGTTCGGCATATACATCAGCGTCTACGCCTATTTGGCGAAGAAGGCCGGACTCCACTGCGAAACTCCATGGGAAAACATCTACGTCTCCTTCCTCATGTACCTCTCCTACTTCTTGCTCTTTCTGAATTTCTTCTTCCATGCATATATGAAACGCTCATCGAGGGCGGTGAAGGCAGAAGTAGCAAAAGGCAAGAGCATTGGAGAGGAACTCATGGAATTTCTCAAAATCAACTGACACGGCATATATACATGCCTTGTATTTCTTATGATTTAGAATGACATTATTCCTTGGTTGTATCTTTATTAGTTGAATGCTAGTAATCATTATGGTAAAATGATGGGCAATATCATTACGCCACCGGCTGCTTTTTGCATTGCACAAATAAGTATTTCCATGTGGGATTGACACTTTTTCCCAAACATTATGATCATTATAATGCTAAATATCAAATTTTGATTTTTAATACGTAGAAGTCGTTTGAGCTATCGTCATGGAATAATGGGAAACACATTTTTATTAAAAATAAAGGGGAAACTAATCATATCATATATGAATGCATTGATTTCGTCAAGCCTTGAAAACTAGATGTTTAACCCTTTGTTGCCGGAATATTTTGAATGCGTCAGCACTGGCATCCAAATTGTTTTTATCCTTAATTTAGCAAACACGCGATAACTCGGGCGGGGACCCCGTAAGGTTAAACTATGTTCACTCAACGTATACGAGCTGAATACCATTGTCGCAATCTAAATACGTGTTGCGCAGTTCACCGAATCGCCTAACCATGAAGAAAAGGGTCATATGGAGGAGTGCGTAGTCTCATTAAATAATTGTCATGGCTTGCAAGAAAAATTTAACATGCTAATTGGTCAAATAATTTGAAAGTAAATTAGGTATTTTCTTCCCGATGCTGCTACTTTAGTGCTCTCTCTTGGATCGGACTATGTAGTCTCTTAGATCTACACGATGCTCTTCACATTTGATTACTAATTGAAATTCTCTAGCTGGTAAGAAATTTACTTTTGAAGGAAAGACTTCCGAAGTGGATCACCCGTCGAATGGTAAATGTGATATATATATCAGTCGCAAGCCCTTGATGAGTAGATTGCGTTTGTGCATATTTTCGCTGAGAAAGGTAAGAAAATAAGTAAGAATTTTGATGTTAATGTGTGGATTGTAGGCTAGGCAAGCATGGAGTTTTTCATTTCAGCATTTCACTTCCATTTCAGCATCTCACTTCCATTTCAGCATCTCACTTCCATTTCAGCATCTCACTTCCATTTCAGCATCTCACTTCCATTTCAGCATCTCACTATTCTTGGCCGCATCCCGCGAAGCAGCGTTTTGTGAACGTCGTCGTGAACTTTTGCCCAGTGACAGACTCCAGAATTTCTCTCTTTCCCTCACATTCTGTAGTTCTGGCCACAGAATATGGGAAACTTCCACACTTTTTCGGGCGTTTTAAGAGCACCAACACTTAAAACTTAATAATATTGCAGTACCAACTCGATGCTGCAAATATACTCGAAGCACTGTCTTAACAGGCAAGCGCGGCAAAGTACATATGATCGTTACCAGCAGTTACCATAGCAAAAACTTCTGTTGCCGACAATGCCTCATACTCTCATTGTTGGTTGTGAGCAAACAGCCAGGGAAGGCATTCAGCCCGATGCTATTCTCATCGTCGAAATTATGCCTCATAATGCGAAAACGGGAGAACTGTTTGGGCTCTCGACCCGACAGTTCTCGCCACCAGGTTTCGGGTGACACCTACAGCTTAGAACTGCGGCAGACAGAACGGATTTTGGAACTCTTAGTAATGAGATGGAAGATGATGAATTGTTAAACATAATTTTTACCTTTGCATCGATTTTTTTCCCGCCATTTTTGCCAATGGCAAAACATTAAAAACAGGGGGTAATAAATAGACAGTCATATTTTCCAGTGAAAAAATAGTTCCCACATAAATCTTCCTCATGGATATGTTTCACAGAGGAAAAGAAAAAATACAATTACAGGATTTATCTGACTGCTCACATTTAGAAGCAATTTGTCGCCTTTTAACCCGAAGCAGGGAACAGAGTTATGACCATTTATAATTTTTCATAGATATCCGGACCTCGTTGTGTCATCTGCAGTTCAACTCTGTAAAATAGTCGAAAATAAACATTGGCATGTTCCCATGTGACAACAAATATACAGGCCTTTAAATTTACAACGACTGCTTGAGACACACCATAATAATATAATCCCAGTGTTGCCCGATCGTCGGGACATTCTGTGAAGCTGCAATCACTGGCACTTTGGGAGTGGGAAGCAATCAACGAAATCGACTTGGAAACGCTTGGAAATCGACATTAGACAATGCCTAATTTTCCTAAATTTCTCCAATTCATTTGAAATAAATTTTCTGTGTACGCCTGATGCTTATATTTCTGTGCTTCTGATCGGTGCTGCAGCGCGGCTTCTTTTCCTTTTTCAAGAGTGGCGTTCTCCGGTACTAGTCGTACTCCATTTTATGTTTCTTTGTTTTATTTTTATGGGTCACGTGTGCAAAACTCGGTACGCGGTACTGACGACCGAGGTCAGCTCGGTCCCCCGCGCATACCCTCACGGGCGGAATCGCACGACCTCCGACTCCCACGTCGTTCCGCGTGGTGGGCATTCAAAGACGTCCTGCCGCCACATTTCATGCTCGTTGATGTTTTGCATTTTGCATTTCATGCGGTTTGATTTATTTCCTTCACTGCGCTGCCTGCGCTCTGCTATTGAGGCTGGGAGGATGATTCATATCATATTGGCATAAGGAAAGTGGGGAAAGTGTAGGAGTTGGAAGGGGGGGGGGGAACTGTAGCCCACTCCTAGCTTCATGTTTCTGATGAATGGCGAATAAAACCTATGAGTGGCCCTTTTTAAAGTCTGCAATATTTATAAACGACTTATATGTAATCGACCCCGAAGACCTCTGAAGGAATCGTTTAGAAACTTGGCGAAGACAGCGAGCTTTCGATTCATATTACAAGCATTTTCTCCACGGTATGGCTCTACTCGTTGCCTTGCCTCACCTGGGAATCTTCTTTTTTCTTTTTGGGTCGTGCGAAAAGTCTAACGTGCGAAAAAGCCACATTTCCTGAATTCTGGTGGAAAAGGATATTGGCGATCCAATTCATAACGTTGATTAAGAAACGCATTCGCCGAATTCCTAATGTTATCAACAATCTACATCCGAGATTACTACTAAATGGGATGACCACCGGGGTCAACATTGGCGCTGCTTACTGCTCTATATTCATTACCGAGTAGAGGTCCTCCCATGGTGGGGCATCTCCAGTACGAGTACTGCCTGTACTAGTACATCTCTCCGCCCATGCGCACATCTGTCTCATGGATGGGCAGAATGGCGTATCCGCGAGCTCACTTCCTTCCGTGGTGAGAAAACGATAATTTTCCACAGAGCGTAGGGAAATGGCAGACAGAACCGGTGCACAGCATCTCTTTACAGAAACCCCTTTCAGATAATGAGAATCTTTCTCATTTATTTAAAAAGATAGGAACTAAAGGCATGATGTGAGGGTCATGTGGTGGATCGACACATGACTCTCGCCCACCATGGTGAGATTCTCCCGACGTGATGGCTGGCAGAGAAAGACCCTCATGAAGCTAATGACTTACCCCTGAGAAGGTGACTCGTGGCTATGGGGGAGAAGTCAGTCTGGTAGAGAGCTGATTCCCCCCTAGGATCTCTCCCTTAAGGTTTTTTATCTTTAGGAGTTTAACACTTTCGCCGCCATTCGACCCGCCGGCGGGTCGTAAGGGCTCTCTCCTCCTAGGCCATACGACCCGCCGGTGGGTCGTACGTTCTCTCTTCTCTTGGGTCATACGAGCCGCCGGCGGGTCGTACAGGTCCTTTCTACCAGATCATACGATCTGCCGACGGGTGGTTTGCATTTCTTTGCGTGATACGATCTATTGACCTCTTCCTTTCATCTTACGAATTTTATTGTCTCCTTCTGATGAGATCAATTTTAAATCAAATTAGCGGTGTTTCATTTCTCATTTCTTTTTTACGATGTATTAAATATAAGCATATCTCCGTATAAGGGTGAAGTGGAAATTACTTATTCCTCATTTCTGCGTATAGGGCATATTACGGGAGTCGTGATATATAGTACAGTATGTACGTGGACATATCAAAAAGGTCCAGATCCGGTTTTCATATGAGCAAACTATGTGCAGACGCTCTGTTTCAGAATGATCCTTTTTGGAATGCATTGATGACAAGAAAAGAATGCAACTTGAAAGCTTTCTTTAGAATCCATTCCTTGTAATTGATTAGTCTGAAAATTTCATGGAACGTTGGCTACAATGTTTTCCTAGAGCTCTTGAAATTATATGAATTTATGGATACCCATTCATGAATTATGGCATATTTTGTTGAGATGGCAAAGAAAAGGCAGCCGACTGCCATTGCGAGGCACAAATCCAAATTGCATGAGGATCCCTGAAAATGCATGCAGATGCATGAACTTTTTATGGATGATTACACATTTTTGACAAATTTCTATTAATTTTATCGCGAGGATCATCCCAGAGGAACTGATCCATTAAGCAAAAATCAAATGCAGATTCGTACCTCCCCATTGGCAGTTGCATGCCTGTTCATTCAGAAAATTTGACCAATTCGATTAAATCTGTCATGACTCATGAGTAGATGGGCAAGGGTGCATATACTGTACTTCAACAGCTCTTGAAGAACCTCGTCAACAAGGTATCCTTACATTTTCACGTCAATTCGCTGAAGAATTTATCTGTATGAAAAAATGTTAAAGTTGCTTAATTTTTTCCAGTCAACCTCCTAGTTCAACCTGACTTGCAACACACAGTTTCTTTCTTTTGTAAAGAGCTTAGAACAGACTGTAACCCATTCCTAGCAAATTTGTCCAACGCGTTGGTCGCAAGTTGATTGGCAAGCGCCTACGTCGTCGAAGCGTCGGCCATTCATCGAAGGCACCTCATTCTTGGAATCAGCCTGAAGTCGTAAGGTTCGAGGTCCAAGGAATACAAAGAATGTGGGAGCAATGGCACTCCACGATTGGTTAGAAATTCAATGGTACAACATAGGTACCGTTTGATTGCCGACGGTCATTGCGGACAAGCTCAATTTCGTCATTACGGCTTGTCGATTGCCGCCCCATGCGTTCATCATCTCCAGTGGATCCCCACCTTTCACGGAATCGCTTGTGTCCTGCACACCAGAATTAGGAGGATTACTTTGGCCTCAGGAGGACGGCCTCCAAATAATGGCTTGGCAGCGAAAGTGTTAAAGAGCAAGGAACCAACAGCAACATGAATTTATTTCGGTTAGTATCAGTGCTTTAGGCCGCTTAGTGTTTAGGTCCACCTGAGCCAAAGAGGAGTGAGATCTATAGGGTCATAGCCGTTTTATTTCATGAATTCATGAGTCAGTAGTGTGATATTATTTAAGCCGTTATTATGTTTACGTCCTATCGGAAGGGTCGAGGACAGATGCCCCGAAGATTAAAAGGCGTTTGCGGATCCAACTGGCCGGAATGGCCCAATCAGGTGTCCACAAGTGAAGATAAGAGTTCAGAGCTGAGAGTTAGTAGCGCGAAGGGAAGTTTGAGGGTACATGTGAAGCAAATCGGAAAATCTAGTGCAAGGGGGAGGTAGCCGCTGGGGTGAATGTGAAGAATAGAGGGAGTCCGGCATTTTATTTATTATTTATTTACTTATTTTCATTTTAATGAGAGAGGATATGGTGGATGGTGATGGATGTTACGTTATGGATAGTGAGTCGTGAAGATGGGTAGTCTCACGCGGAGGGGAGAGGATGGGAAGGGGGGTAGGGGGGCGTTAAAGTGCAACTCTTCCCGAAGCGTTCAAGGATTTTATGGAACGGATAGGTGTTTTTATGTTCGACGCGCCCAATAGTACATTTTTAAAATTTAGTTTGTGGATATTTCCTTAATGTCACCTGGCCTTTCTACGATAAAAATTTGGAACAACAACATGTCAGACTCTTTGATTGTTGTCCAAACACTCTAAAACTTGACTTGAATTTTCTGGTGAGGGCAAATAGTTGCTTTCATATGCAATTAATAAAAGGCCTGAACTTCAAATGCCCCTTAGAGACAGGGAGTCGCTTAAGAACGCTGAGAACAGTCTTAGTGTGTGTGGCTTTTCAAAATTATCATGTCACGTGAAGTAATTGCTTCCAGATCTTGAAGTTGGTGTTCGGAATTACATACCGAAAGAAGTTGAATGATTTCTTCAAACTTATACAACTTGGCTTTAACTTTGAATTTTATGTCGTTGGAAGGAGCACAAAATGCCATTCGAATGAATCACGACAACCTTGCAATCTTAGGGAATATAGGACAAATGAATTTGTCCGAACTGGTCAAGTTAAGTAGTTTCTTATTGTCCTTCAGGTTTGTCCCTCGTGTCAATTGATTTCTGCAATCAATTCATGTCCAAAAGTTCAATTCATGAAGTTAGAAGAGAAAAACAGGTGGCATCCCTCAAGAAAATGTCTTATAGGATTCCTATAGGAACAGAGAGGAATCCTATAGGTTCCTATTGGTTCCATAGGGTTAAGTTTGGGACCTATATGGTTCCCTATAGAACCTATAGAGTTCCCTATAGAACCTAAAGGGTTCCCTATAGGACCCAAAGGGTCCTTTATAGGACCCATAAGGTTCCCCATAAAACCTATAGGGTTCCCTGTGGACCTATAGGGTTCGCTATAGGGCCTATATGGAACCCTATAAGCCAATACGGTTCCATTTGAAGTTCTCCTTTAGGCCGCTAGATGGAGGTATTGGGTTCTCGCATTTCTCAAAGGATACAAACGTGCCCTCCCCTTACCCATGGAATCATCTCTCACAAGAGAATTTTGTACATCCCCAAATGTCTCGCTTTGCCTCATTGTAGCAATCAATAAACTTCGACACATCCTTATTTGTCATCCTCATATTCCAGATAGAATCATGGAGACCAGGCAAGAAATATGCCCATATTCCCTTTCAAAGCCATGTATGAGATTAAGTTAGCTTCATAGGTTTCCTATAGGATATTTCTCTAAGGGATTAGAGTATTAGGTGACATTAGAATGTAAAAAAGTAAGACCAAAAAAAGCTTAATTATGATTTCTGGCTGATACAACTCAGAACGGTCATCAATAAGCCAGTCATCACTTACGCGCGCTCCCACAATACCTCCCAATCGAAACCTGCAGTTGCAATATCAGATGGCAAAGTACTTGTGCATTTTTGGAGTACTTTCGATCGTGCATTCATTTGGGAAAGCAGCACTGATTAGTCTTTTCTTTTCAAGCCACATTAAACAGCCTGGAAACATTTGTTTGAGTATGATGCCGGCGGAACTTTTTCATTTGTTCATGCTTTAAAAATTGTGAAACTTCCTGTGAGATTTCCACACAAGGTTATTTCTTTTAACTTCTGACCTCTTTGTATTTTTCCGGTTAATTCATTTATTCATCATTCATTCATTTATGCATTAGTTTTTTTATGCATTTTCATTCACCTTTTGCGTTTGCAGAATGAGGCACCACGAAGTGAAAGAAACAAACATGGAGGTGCAATTTAAAACTGATCATTGCACTGATAACTCTCTCACATTTTGTGAATTACTTCACATTAGGAATATGTATACATATATAATTCCAAGTTGAGTCGAAGAAGAAAACTGACTTGAAATAAAGAAACATGGCTACAGGATAAGCGCATTCAGGTCCTTGATCTTTATAATTGCAGAGATGACTAATCAGGTTCATACACTGAGATGTGTACCTTGACGAGGCAGTGTCATGAAAGCATATTGGTGATCAGGGCTCTAGCTTCCGATGCGGGGCGCACTTCTAGCACCCTCTGAGTCCTTCGTGCCCCCTGCGTGTTCTTTTCCCTGGGGCTCAAGAGTACAGCGCCATATTCGGAAAAGATAATCTCACCGAAGACGATAATGAGCTGTGGTCCACTTGTGAAGGATTAACTCGCCGCAGAAGAGTACGAGAGATGCGAGGATGCCAAAGATCAGGATGAGACAGGGGAGAAGGAGCACATCGAGCGAAATGGATTCTTGGAGGACGGCCGTCCCGGAGTCGGAGTATAGGTACCTCCGCCCCTCGAACCAATGATCCTTCAGTCGGCTGAGGATCCCAACTTCTTGCATTTTCAGCATCGCCAAGTCGAACCTCCTTGTATAACGGAATGTCCGCGAGAAAAGCAAAGTGGTCCTTAACCGTACTGGAATGTGAAATATTCTCCTGATTCGATGGAGTGTCTCGTTTGTAAATTCAGTTTCAAAATATTTTTCATAAGCAGTGGCCATCAGGAGAGCAGTGCCTTCGTCCATAAGGTGTCCGAAAGACTCGTTGAGTTTCCATTGAACCGGATTCTTTTTTTCCCTCAGTCTCTTCAATTCCTCGGTTTGAAAAAAATATTCTACGTGAGTTCCTTCAAACGAACCAAGAATCCAATGAGAATTGCCGAATTCCTCTATGGAAGAGAAGGGAAACACCGGCCTGGTGGCAAAACTAGATGCCAACGACGTGCAATAGGCAGCAATGATAATCCAGGAAGTGGCGGAGAGCAGAAAGCCATATGGCCTCCAAACGGACCGAGATTGACTTTGATTAAAAGCGATAGTCAGGACGGTTATGATGCTATCGTTGGCTCTACCCGGTTCAATGACGAGCAGAAGGACCGTATAAATTACAACGAGTGCAATGATTCCGTACCAAACTTGAGTTTGGAAAGGCCCGAGAAATACTTGCCGCCATGTCCCTTGCTGATGCGACTTCCCATAGATTCCGGAGGTGCACTCTGTTAAGGGCATGGATGGTCTCAAAACGCTGCTTCGATTGGAGGTGTGGAGATAATAGGACACGGCGACGTCGATAGTCCCGTTACTCAGGTATCCCAGGTAACCATTGCAGCTGTTGTTTCCGATGCTGCATTCTCCTGCGGCTCCTCTTACTCGCTTCAAATCGCAGGTGAAGTTCAGATGCGCCTCTAAAGAATCCCAGATTTTCATCAAGAACTCCATCCTGAATATCTTCGGCAGAGCATCCTCCGAAGCGATGCATCTCACATGGATTCCCTTCAGATCGCCACGCCGAAGATGAACGTCTCGATTCTTCAGCAGCGTCCATTCGCCTCCCGCGTATTCCGCTATCTCATCCGCAAACCATTCGTCGATCATTCCCAGTCTGAAACGTTCGATAAGACGAGCACCGTTGCTTGAGGAAGCCAGTTCGTAGATTTCAGCTCCGGTTCCAGGATCCCTTTGGCCGAGGGAAAACTTTGCAATTCCCGCAAAAATCGAAATTCCTTGAGACAGTAGTCCATTCATTTCATCGTTTGAAAGGTTGAAGGCTGATGCGGGGTGAAGGAAGAGATATACTGGTTGCAAGGCGGCTTTCACCGTCTGTCCGGTTGAGAATAGTTGGACGCCCCCAAGGAAAAATTTTTTTCGACAGGAGTCTGGGAGTTGATGCCCAACACCTTCACAATTCAGTACGAATTAGCATTCACTTAAATCTTTCTCAATTTTCTCAGCCCTGGCAAATGGGGGAATCCACTTACCCGGAGGAATGACCAGCACAGGAGTGCTCCAATGCATCGTGGCCACAATGGAATTCACCAGGTCACACGTCTCCCCTTCTTCAGGTTCATCGACTTGTCCTGCCACATCCTGGCTCCAATGTGAGCTTATCACTGAAACCAATTGCAATACCCTACACGTCATCACATCCAATCGAAACAATGAAAAGATACGCCTGCAATCTCACCGATGAAGAAAGCGAATCGAAAGATGCACATCATGCTGGTGCTATTCACGTGGAGACTTCTACAATAACCCCACCCCCAACCGATGTCCCATTTCTTGTCACTCCAGTTCAGTCGTATTGGATTCTTCTTTCACTCGCATGCGTCAGACGCAAAGCGTCCGATGACTCTGAATACTTCATATTTGTTTCAACGCCCTGTCATCGTACTGGCACTCAATCAAACGGGAAGAGCATGACCATAAGTGGGTGAAAGGCCTGAAGAGACGACGAATAATTCACCCATCCACTCCCACCGCGACACAAGTCGCACTCGAAACATCCACGTTCGGCTATCGTATGGTCGATAGAAGGCTAACGATTCTGATGCGCTTTGCTCGCTCGCGGTTCTCACCTACTATCATGAGGATGGCAGGAATTTAGTGTTATTGTGGCTTAAGGCGATGCTGGAATATTGGAATTTATTGAAGATAATCCCTGTGACGCGCTTGCAGCAATGCTATTCGGGAGTGGTCCTTCATTTAGAGGGGGATACCTTAGCTCGACGAAAAGATGGTAAGGAGGGGTGAAAGGTTTGAACCTTTCATGTGTAAGCCTATGACTCGCGTGTACTTGGAGCCAGGTGGATGTCCTGCTCCCGGGAGGGAGTATAAATGGCGTACTGCCACTTCCTCTTCCCTTCCCCTTATGCCGGACTCCTCTAGCTTTACACAACGGATGAACAATGAGAGACTTTCAGATGGGCCCACTTCACTGCCATATGTCGCCATTCTTTTCTTACAATAGAATGGTGACATGTGGCAGTGAAATACAAAGCCAGAGACTCAGAGGTAGAGCATTTGAATAGTCCCAGTAGCCTTAGTCCCATTGGACCTCCTTAACATTATTGACATCTCGTGCGTGCCATCATGAGGTTCTTCCAAGCCTTCTTCCTGGGTGAGACGTTTCCTCCGACTGTATTTTACTTTACTTTATTGCATTTCGAGACGGATCACGATTTTGTGGCGAGCATGGAATGCATGCCTTTTGGGACTTTACTGTCATTGGAGGCAGGATGCGATGGGGAACGAGTTCGGACTCAAGGGGATAAGCCTTGGCAAGTTTGGGGAGAGGTGTCACATCATTGATTCCTTGGTAGACGTCAAGCAATGAAGCGTCTTGCTGACTCATCCAGGTGAGTAAATTTGTTCCTTGGTGGGACTGACGATAACCCTGCGAAAATGCTTATGATTTTTCTACTTTTCCACAGCTTAAAAGGGATAGTGGAGAACTTCCTAGACTCCTGCAAAGCACAATTTTTCTTGGTGGCAACAAAATGCTTCAAAGCGATGAAGGAAAAACCTTCTTCGAACGAGTCCGTCTCTCCTTTCACCCCGCATCTGCCGGGAATCCTTCAAATGAAGACAGGGGTCCGATTCTTTCGTGAGACATTTCGCTTTTCGCTAGAGTTCATTGTTCTTCCATGCGGAAGATTGCTCCCACGACCATGCCCGAAAGTTACGAAATTCCTTTCTCATACGGGACTTCTAGGCTCCTCGAACAATACCCTTACAAAAAATTCCTATGGGAAATTATAGGAATTTATAGGAATGTACAGAAATTTTATAGGTTTCATATAGCAAGCATGCATTCCTATATGGAATCCGTGAGATTCATATAGGAATGTTATGGGAATCCTATAGGAACATATTTATTAGAATCTTGATGGTTTTGTATAGAACGTTCAATCAGCATTGTACGAAAGTGAAGTTTCATCCTTCCCAGCGTTGTGGTGGCATTGCATCTAACATTGCAATGTTTTCCTCTTGGCCATTAGATGGAGATATGTGTCTCGCGTTTTTCACACTACACACATGTGCCCTTCCATGGAATCATCCCTCATAAGAGTGCTTTGTACCTCCCCCTATGTCTCGCCGAGCCTCATTGTAGCAATCGATGAACCTGGACACTTCCTTATTGACTATTCTAGACAGAATCATGGTGTTAAGGCCAGAGATATGCTCATTTTCCCTGTGAGAATCCCATACGAAACCCTTATTCGAAAAGAGCGTCTGAAATGAAATTGTGTACATTGGTTCTATCAGCCATTTCCTTAGTCTGATTGGAGAATGATCATTCTATCTCCATGGATGGAAGTGAGCTCGCAGATACATCAGCCTGCCCCTCTAGGAGGCATGTGTGCCCATGGAAAGAAAGTTATACTAGTGCAGGTAGTACCAGTACTGACGATAAAAGCTGCAAGAAAAATTGCCAATATCGATGGTCATCCCATCTAGTAGTAATCCCGGTTGTAATGCCAGGGTTTCGAAAACCTAAAATCCTCACCGAATTCTCCAGGTCTGGAGTCCTATAGGACCCAATGGGGATCCTATGAGTTTTTCGCGTTTTAAAAACCTATTGGAAAAATCTATAGGTCTCCTAGAGGACTTTTTCGCAAGGGCATGCAAGATTCCCGCTGGAGGTGAGGATGCCTCGGCATGACATTTACAGCTGGCTTTTGGGGAGTGTCCCCCGCCGCTGGGAAATGTTAAGTGCCTCTGTCAAGTTTTCTTGAACTGTCTTGCATCTCTTCGTTTTCTATTATCTATATATGGATATGGAATTTAATAATTGAACGTGGCCTACGATCACATTCGCCATTACATCAGAAAGCATCTTCCACAAAATGTGAATCACATTTACGATAAGACCTATCTTTTGTAGACTTTTCTATGACACCATGTCATAGCACAGATCATTTAACAGATGCACTGGCATTGCAGCTATTCATTAGTCATGATTTCATTTACTTTTCTCTATCGGTGGTTCTCACACCATTACTATCTCAATCTTTATTACATCTCTTGAAATCTCGATATCCGGACTTCGAAGTTGATAACGATTTGCCATAGTTAGCTGAAGGACCAGAAGCCACCTTTGACCTGGATCCATCAACGACATCCTTCAATGACTTGAATGATCTAAGGCAGGGGTGTCAAACATACGGCCCGCGGGCCGGATCCGGCCCGCGGAGGTGGTTCATCCGGCCCGCCGCCTGTTCTTGAAATTTCCGCTTGGATT
>CAJPEV010004425.1:0-19370 GCA_905338385.1 Darwinula stevensoni | reverse complement strand
TTTTTTTTTTCCGAACCTCGCTTCTTTTCCCTGCAGGCGGCAGTATTGAAATACGAGAATAATGTGATGAACATTCGCCAGTTCAACTGCTCTCCGCACCCGTACTGGTTGCCAAATTTCATGGATGTCTTCACGTGGTCGCTGCCTTTTGTCGGGGAGAAAGGTGAGGTCAATTCCGTCAATCGAACGGGAGAAAGACAGATTGAAAAATTAATCAGTCGGGCGTTGGATGGGGATTTTCATTTTTGGACCAGCAAACCAATTCTGAGGCCAATTCTGAGGCCAATTCTAAATTTTTCTTTATTTGAGTTTTTTAAGCTTGCAACTTTGTAATACAGATTGTTCCATTAAAAGAAAAGCACGAGTTGATGAATTCACTTCCCGAACGAGTCAGGTACCGAACCAACTTCATTTCCAGGCCGGAAGAAGTAACTTGTTTTCCAGCCCAAACTCTGCGGCTTCTCCTCTGGGAGCAATCTCGGGGAACTCAAATGGAATTTTTGATTGGGTTCCTCGTGCACTCAAATGTTTCCAGGAGAGCTGCACCCATATGTATGCATGAGCATCAATTTATCAGTGGTATATGCATCAGTACCGTCTCCTCAGAATTTTTGATGAATTATATATAGTTAAATAAATATATAAATAAGAAGTTAAGTGCGAGTTTGAGCCCCCCTTGCAGATTTTTTTGCTCATTCTGGTCTTTAAATCCCCAGAAAAGATGGAGAATGGATTCCCATATTCCTGCTATTTGCTCTTGAGCGACTTAAAAAATGATCAAACTTAATTTCACTTTCCCTTAATTAATTTTCACTTTCCTTTTCAAGTGACTGAGATGCTGGTGAACGTGCTGAACATCTGCTCAGACGACGAATTGATGTCTGAGGCGTCTGACGATGGCCTGGAAGAAGGTCTGATTCGTTTTTTTTTTTCCATTTCCCAGTTTTTTGTTTTTTTTTCGGCATTAGTTCCTTCTAAATTTGAGGCTGAATCCGGGGTTTCGGCATTTCCTTGCGAAATGCCGGGAAGCTGGAGAGACTTCTGATCTGTGCCGATTCGAAGATACCGGAGATAAGGCATTGCGAAATGCCCTTGCAAAAAAATCATTCTTGGAATTTGCGTGCAATTTCCCTCTCGGTACATCCTGATGAACTTCCTTTGGGATGTGGAGGTTCATAAATTCTTAATTTTTTTATTATCAGATTTTCTCCCCTTTGGCGAGAATGCGAAGGATCGAGGTTAATCCAGGCAACTCGGGGAGATTATCTCTGATTCGTCTGAAGAGCATCACTTGATAATTGTTTAAAATGGTTATCATATCATCTCCATAATGGATTTTTTCTGGAAGCTCTCAAAAACCTACCTGCCTCCTATATGTATAATATACTGCTGAAAACTTTTAAATACCAATATTTTTAATAATATTTTTAATATTATTAAAATATTATTAATAATATTTTAAATAATAATAATAATCTCTTGGCTGCGATCAGAAGTCGGGAAGAAGTTTTGGCATGGAAATGGTGCACCATTAAGCGATTTGCTGCATGCGAAGCAGCATGGGGTTATTAACCGAAACGGCGTTCTGGCTTGAGGTTTGCTTTAAAATTCAGTTTTCAGGATTTTTTAAAAATTAATATTGTTTTTAATATATTAACAGCTGTGTTTGAGTTGACTTTGGTCTCTTACTGATTGCCCTCTTTTTCTCTTTTGCTCTCGCAATTGCTCTCGCAATTGCATCGCAATTGCATCGCGATTGCATGCGATGTGATGCCGTGCATGCCGCCGACTTATCCGCCTTTATTGCGTGAGTTTCCACTTTCACTACTATTGAATGAGCCATCTTTCCTGCATTGACTCTTTTAAGTGACCTTAAATTGTTTTAGTGATAGATAATAATAATAATAATAAAAAAATGAATTAATTGTTGAAGGCCAGGGAGTGTTTTCATCTGTTCAAATTGCGATTGGTAAATTTACGGTAAATCATTGAAGCACGGGAAAAAAAATGTGATAAATTATTTTTAACCTCATGCCACATGGGAACACTTGGAAATTCTCCCTCATTAGTGTAGTGTAATTAGCATAGTGTAATTAGCGTAGGAGTAAGCTTAATGTAGGATCATCCCCTAAGGGAGTTATCCCCTCAAGCTGGTGTTTCTCCAAAAGTGGAGGAATTGGAAATTAAAAGTTAAGTTTAGGAAGAGGACTGCATTTGTGTTAGATGGATGCTCGGTATTCGAGTCTCCAGCCTCTCATCATTGATGATTTTTTCAGAGACATTGTGGAATTTTTCTAGGTACGTTGCCGGGGACAACCCTCGCACGTTTCCCGAGTCAATCCAGCTTGAGGGGTTAAGATTGGTTTTTGTGTTGACCCCCGGTTCCGTTTCGGTAGCTTGTGTTGCGAGGTGGTGGTCGTCTTGAGTTTCCTCACGTTGCTCTCTGTTCGCGTTGCTCTCTGTGTTGCTCCTCGTGTCCGTTCTCCGGTGGTATCTGGTCTTTGCTTTTCTCTTTCTCTCTTTTCCGGGGTCCTCCGTCCTCCCTTCTTTCCCTTCCTTTGCGTTGGCCGTCCCCCTCTGCAGGCCTCCGCCGGGCCTCGCTGCCAAGTGAGTCCACCCACACGTGCATGCCTTCTCCCAGTTCCTTCTCCTGCTTCGCTATTTTTTTATTATATTTATTTAAATACCTTATTTTTTTGTTGCTTTCCCTCTCGTCTTGTGTTTGGGTGCATCTGACCCCATTTTGTTACACGTAGGACACTAGTTCTAGTTTTCGTTCATTTCACCGATAGACGTAAGGAAAATTGTTTTAACTTAGGTACCTTCCTACTGACCCATCCAGCCGTCCGATCCCCTTAATTAACGAGCTCTAATTAACAGGTGCAGGAAGCCAAGCAAGGAAAGAGGTGATCCGCAACAAGATCCGAGCAATCGGCAAGATGGCCCGAGTATTTGCCGTGCTACGGTAGGTCCCCCGTTTTCACTTTTCTGGCTCCCTTTTCTCTCTAAAATGGAGTTCGTGCTTGTTCATATCTGCGAATTTTGCGAATATTACTGACAGAAACGTCGTATGGTATGCCCTTCCCGGTTGAGGGATTTTGATCGACCTGGTTATTTGAGATCTAGGCATTATGTCCAGCTCGCATTGTTGTTGTTATGTAAATTTAATAAAGCAGTGATTTTATTTGTTTCTCGGACCTCGACCGATGCCAAGTCCATCAGACCGGACGTCTCATTGCTGATTGTTAACCGCTGCCTGTTTCAGAGAGGAGAGCGAAAGCGTGCTGCAGTTGAAAGGTCTGACCCCGACCGGTGCCCTTCCTCTGGGCGCTCTGTCCGGTGGGAAACAGTCGCTACACAGTGGTCAGTATCATTTTTTATTTTTTTATTTTTTTTTTTTTTTATTCTGTCGTTCTTTCCCCCCAGTCTGGGATTGTTAGTGGTTTGTATTGCTGGTGTGGATCCGTTGCGATGGTAATTCGTGGCCGCCGATCGCTTTCAAGTACTGGACTCTTATTGGAGTAAGGGATCGTTTTCAAGTGGCGTTGGAAATTACTCTGTGAGAATCGGCTGAAACCTGGAAGTTAAGTGAGTCATCACAGGAGTGATGCACGAGTGAACGTAGATCACTCCTGACATCATCGCCCAGATTTTCTTTAGCATTTTGAATGTAAATCGTTAAATGTAAATGCATTGCACTTTTCCCGTCTCCCTCCCCTTCTCGTGTGGTCGAAGCCGTGTACCATTTGGTTGTGAAGCCTGCAAGGGCAGACGTGTCGATTCGCAACGCTTATGGCATAATTGAGGCAGGACCACGACGCCATAAAGGCCGAGAAGCTCTGATCCAACTGATACGGGATGAAGCATTCCGACGTGGAATTTGTCGTTGCAGCCCTGGCCGGGTTCTCGCCGAAGCATAAGATCAACTCCTTCGCGGAGGCCAAGGGACTGGATGCAGTGAACGAGAGGATGCCTCCCCGGCGGGACTTTGCATCCACCCCCGACGGCACCAGTGACGGCATCAAGAAGGAGAATGCCCATCCAAAGACATGAATCCCACTTCCGTGCTATCTATTCTCTCGTTCCCCCATCTCATAATTCCCTGTCCTATGGTGAGCCATGTCTCGTGTCTGTGCCCTCCGTATTGGCCGCAGTCGATGCGCGATCCTTTTTAGATTAATGTTGGGGGGTGTGTCTTCTCGTTTTGAGCCGTTTCCTTTGTCGTCTCGATCAGCAATGGAAAAATTGGCTCCATCCTTGAGCGAGTCTTCTTAGTTTTTTGGACTGTTAAACTCTTAGGAGTCTAGATCCAATTTGCCATTAATGAACTGATATGATATTGACAGCTAAAGGGTGGGTGGATCAGGGAAGTCAGCTCTGAAAGATGACGAGTTTCTTATTCTTACATTAATGTGAATGGTACTGGTATATTTAAAGATATTTCTCTTATTTGCACGAGGTCAGTGCTGCGAAAGCAACGCCACACTTTGGTGCATAAAAAGGCTCAAGTGCATTCTCGCTCATCCCAAGGGTGTTTCCTATAATAAGACCTGGGTCTCTGCTCTCAAATGTCAAGAAATTTTTGTCTATGTTTTGGTAAGAATAAGTGCGAATTTTTTCGTAGTGCGTAATATCTTGCTCAGAGATTTGTTGCTTTTTTTTCTCTCTTAGTTTCATTTATGTTACAATTTTAAATGAATGCGTTTTTGCATGGGCCATCATTACCGTTTGGGAGTTGATGAAGGTTGGTTGATAGTGATCATGATTCAGAGATAAAGATCAGGGTTGAAACCTAGCCCAGCTGATGTGCTGCATCCCATGCCTGGTAGTGGCAAGTTAAAGATCCCCAATGAAGTTAGTTGAATTGGTTGTATCCCTCCAAGCCGGTTGTATCCCTCCAAGCCGGTTGTATCCCTCCAAGCCGGTTGTATCCCTCCAAGCCGGTTGTATACCTTCTGTGGGGGAGAGGAGAGTCACTCAACTATTGAGTGAGAATGCAGTTGTCCAATGCACCTGGCATATAAGGCGACTCAAATGATTTTATGATTACTTTGTTATTAATGTGAAAGGAAAGTCTTTAATGAAGTGGGAACCGAGAAAGATTAATGATTCAGAGAAAGTAAATGAGTAAGAGAAGACACTGATAGAAGAATTGCAAAGTGAGCAATGGAATCGTGTAACATCGTCCCGCTTGAAATTCCATTCGGCTTGAAATTCCATTCGGCTTGAAATTCCTTTCGGCTTGAAATTCCATTCGGCTTGAAATTCCATTCGTGCGCCACGACAGCTCCAGTTTTTCCTTCGAGCCGGGTCTTCTGGAGCGTCTTCTGCATTCGTTGGATGTGAAGAGATGATTTTTTGGGGTTCTCTGTTTTCTTTGTCCAGCTTGTTCTTGTGCCATTAGTCTGAAGATGGGTTAACCGGTTTGCCCCCGAAAGATGACAACTTTCCAGGGGGAGGAGAAAACACTGCTATTGCGTGCCCCAAAACAAAACGCTCCCGTGTGCCCTGATCTCATTCACGTCCCTCTGCTGTGCGCACCCGTCTTTGATGAGACAGAAAGAAGTTATATATATATATATGAACAGACTTATACCGATTTACTAGTTACTGGACTGGCTGCATCATGAACAAGAAAGTGAAGTAAACGAGGAGGAAGAAAAAAAAAGACAAAGTGCACGCAATTTCGGTCTAGTCAAATTTTTTTGCACGAGATGTATGAAAGGTGCAGAAAGTGTTTTTTTTCCCATGCCCTTCCCTTCTCCATGTGCTGATATTTCTGCCTATATCATGAAAGAGAGTATTCCTCATATTCCCCGATCTTGCCAACGTCTCGTCGGAGCGAGTCCGTCGACGCGGGACGGTCGGTCCGTCGTCCTCGTCGGTTTCCGACCCTTGTTTTCCTCTTTCTGCATATCAAATTTTCCACCCGTGAGAGAGATATCCCCCTCTGGGGATTCGAGACGAGAACATCCATGGGGAACGTCTTTCCGTATGGGGAGTCCCACATGAGAACATCAGAAGGGGAACGTCTTTCACGATCTGCAAGTCGAGGTGCAGCCCACGATATCGGTTTCTGCAGTTGTTTCTGCGTGTGTTTGTGCGAATTGATTTTTTTCCTCCCACCCTCTGTGTATATAGTGCTAACAAAGGAGTTGTCTCTCTCTTTCTCTTTTCCTTTTTTTTGCCATCACCCCTGTTTGCATCCCTCCATGGCATCAATCCATCCAGCTTTGTCACATTACTCCCTCTTTTTCTTTTGCACATTTTCTATGTGCTTTGTAATTGAAGCTCATATTTCCATCTACAAAGAAATTGAAGCCCATTTTCCAAAAGGCACAGGTGTTAAAGCCCAGTTTTCCACTCGGAAATGAGAGATCAGAATTACCTCTGGCTTCACCCCATCTGTCTGGTTGAGTTTCATATTGAAACTGAAGCCCTTTGCTTGCAGTCTTGTTACTCGACCCTTTTGGCGCTTGGTATTCACTAACCGTGGTGCAAAATGAAGCTATTCTAAGAAAGAAGAGTTCCCCCAGCTTTTGCGTTTGCGTGTGCGAGTGTTCACCTTGGGAAGCAATCCTCAAGATCATCCTGTCACAATAGCATGCTCTCTCTTTATCTCTCTCCGAGTTTTTTCCTCGTCCTTCTCTGAGGGACTTTAAGAGATTCTATGTTCATATAATTGCAATTATTGCTATTCTTTCCATTGTTCTCAAGTTTACAAAGAACCTAATAAAAACATTTATTATGGGTTATGGACTGTATGCATCATCATAATTTCACAATCACCAGTCAGTCGTGCTCCTTCCAGTTGGAGTCTGATGATGGAACAAGTTTTGAAGTTAGCCCATTGACAACACGAAACCTCAGTGCACTTTGAACTTTAGAGGGTGAGAATGAGGAAAATCAAGAGATATACTCAGGATCCTTCTGGTTGTAATGGAATATGGTGTAGAGACCTTAGGGATGCCCAATTTAGAATTCATATATTAGTGAGTATGGGGCCATGAGAGTATGAGTCTGAAGAAACTTGAAATTTAACTAAATTTGAAATTGCATTCTATGCATAAGATCCTAATCTCTAGGCCCCAAAGGAATGAATGAAGCAGAATATCACTTTAAAAAAAAGAAGGAATTGGTTGTTTTTTTTTATTATTCACTCCATCACAAAAATTTTTGCAATATTTTCAATTGACAGCACTTTTGAGGGCTGACTAAGAATTACATTAAATGAGCACATGCATGTAGTTATATCAAAGTCCATAGACTCATTTGATAAATCCAGCGAGTTTAGGGCAGACCAGTGCAGCTGGCTGCACTTGGCAAGAGCACAACTTGCTGGAAAGAGAACCCACTGTTCCCCCATCACAGGGGGAATGTGAGCCATCCTGTGCCTATGTTTTCACCGAGGTTCTGTGCATGTGCACCAAATGACGAGTTCTTTGAGCGCGTCTCCGAATGTGAAACGGGTGTTCGCTTTTCTTCTTGGCTGTACGCTTCATGTCAGTCGGTCCATTGAGAGGCACGACAGGGAATAATGGAACAGGCTATACAGTACTTAAGGCTGTCATCACCCTCTGAATTACCTCCTGTATATCTAGAACCTGAGAGTAGGTACTGTTCTAACTTTGTATGCATGTGCTTATTTGATTTATTAATCAGCCCCGAAAAAGATAGTATGACATATTTATGAGTAGCAACTTATTCATGAATGTTCAAACATTTTTGGGACAGTTCATATACCACTTTCATGATACTCATTGCTTTCATGGAAAAACCAATCTGGAGTGAATGGGACTGCTAGAGCAAATGCCAACATGGGTTCTTCTACAATGATTAATGATCTCAAACCAGATCAAGTTTGAAGAGGTGACA
Source organism: Darwinula stevensoni (assembly GCA_905338385.1). Lineage (NCBI taxonomy): Eukaryota > Metazoa > Arthropoda > Ostracoda > Podocopida > Darwinulidae > Darwinula > Darwinula stevensoni. Next base: position 11,495 of record CAJPEV010004425.1, on the reverse strand, counting down.
GTTTTTCACATGGAAATGACATTTTGAAACTAAAGATCAAGACATACATTCTCTTTGATTCCTAAGAAACTTTCAGAACATCTGACATTGTCACTTTCCTTTCCAAACTCTAATTGGGGAGTGAATTACAGTAATTTCTGGCTTTGTTTCTTCCATGGAATAAACACAACAGTACATCGATGATATATTGCACAAATGTGACCTCTTAAGCAAGTGATTTCAACTTTAAGTTTCATGAAATATCACATCCAACACTTTTCTTCACATGCTGATAAGCATGCAACACCGTGGACAGCTCAGTGATGGAAAGTTTTGGGGAAAGTGGCTATGCTGCTCAATTTTACTACAAGACACTGTTCTAATTTACATAGTTTTAAGCCAAATCTAGAAGTCAGACTAAGTGCACCTTTGTAATAAGTTAGTTCTAGCATTCAGATAAATTCTCTATCAATGATCTGACAAAAAGGGCATACATAGAGTTTTAAATTACATCAGGTTGGCAAGAATTGGTTCCTGAAACTAGAGAATGAGAATTTAGGAATCTCCAATTTTCATCAGAAGGCTGAGAGTTTGAGCCTTCTTGTGGCAACTGGAAAAACATTCTGCAACTATCACTTCTCAGGCTTAAAAACGTGTGAATTCTAGCTCTGAACATTTTTCAACATTTGAATGCATGAAGATTTTTTCAGATTTTTTTCCCTTTTGTCAGATCATCGATGAGTTCATCACCCACATCACAGAAGTTAATGAGAAGTCAATGCAGTTCACTTCTAGTACTACAGCACCTCAATATTTTTGTTTGAGATATTAGATTCAGTCTCTGATGTGATACAGAAAGGACTCACCTAATTCGAAAAGCAAATTTTTTTATTAACCCTAGGTCACATCTCCACAAAAGCAAAAAAAAAAAAATCACAACAATTCAACAAAAACCGCAACATGACAGTTTTGAGAACAAAATGAAGATCATCTGCAAGAAGAATGGCCTACCCACGCACCTCAACACTGACTTTCCCTCAGTTTATCTTGGGAAAAAATTACTAACAATACAGCATGCTATGTGGGGTGGCCATTCCTCTCCTGAATAAACCTAACACAACGGTACGTAGAATTTTCAAAATAAACCGTATTCAACTGTATGTAGAATTTGCAAGATTAGGATAGAACTAGTCAAGCTGCAGTTCTTCCTCTGCGGGCAGTGGATTAAAGTAATGTGCCACCTTCTCGGCAGTCACCTCTTCCAGCCTGTCTGGCTTCCACCTGGGATTGTTGTCCTTGTCAACCAGCACTGCTCTCACTCCTGAAAGTTGATAAGTACAAAGCTGAAGGAAGTACACATTTATATGCATCAATACTTTATTTTATCAACTTGATAAAAACCAAATATCTCTCTTGCTGTGGAAATATTCCACCTCCTCTGATAGCACACTCTGACATTACTAACACCTTTTAAAACCTAAAACTATATTGCTTCAGATGAGTATGAAATTTTAAACCTTCCCTTGGCAAATAATACGGGAATAATCATGGGGGTTATAAACTTAAACCTTGTGACTGACTTTCTTATTAGTTACTAGTGTTTTTCACTTGAGTTAGACAATACTTCACTTGACTCGGACACACGTCCATGGGATGTTCCTCATGCATGAGATTCACAGTCAAGTGAAAAATACTGTAAAATTAGATGGCAGTTGTTTCTTTCAACTGTACATCTGTCCTAACTCTAATCTTTGCTGCATGTGCTTCGAGTGCATTAGAAAACATTGGAGGAAGTACAATGTCATGGGTCTTCTTGCATTTTATCTATAGGTTGACAGCATTGTACAAGGACCTGTTTCTTCATATGCATATCAACATATGGACATTCTAATGACCTCAAGTTAGAAGTCCATCTTATGACACCTTTGCTACAGCCCTTTAACAAGTGCTATCTCTTTCCACATGCAACACTGTTGTACCTCAAGCTCCCCCCAAAAATTAATTGTCCATGGCATCCATTTGCCTGCATTTCTATAAAAAAAAAAGTCTACCTACTGCCTATGTCTTAAATAGAATACCATCAACACAGGAAAGTGACACTGATGATTGTTTAAGAACATAGAAAAAGAAGTTAAGTGCAGGGGTGAGCCAGGCATGGAGTTTACTTTAAGAAATACCATATCCTATGTTAATCACCTCACAGCCATAGATCCCTTCTTGAGAAATCCCAACCCTAACCAGATGTGATGCAGAAGAAAATATCACATCTGATCTGATACCTGCACTACTGTCAGAACAGGACTTTTCAACTGTTAGGAATTGTTTGGCTCAAAAGAGTCATCGGGTCCAGTAAATTAACTATGGAACATACAGCTTCACAATTATCATAGGATGTGGCCAGGCAATCTTAAATGCTTTCATGCAATTCAACTAAATTGCTTCTAAAACACTCAGGTGTCCACCACCTTCTCCAAACCATACTCCTAACCTAATCACCATTATACTCAACCTGTCCTAAATATGACTTTTACCTTCCAATATCAATGCAAGCACTATAAACAAATAAAATTTCAATTCTTCTCAGCAATAGACATCAGTTCAGCCATTTGGTTTTATGGGATCACAGCTGACTACTTGCCTACTAGCCAAACCCTGCTACCTGTATAATTATAGTCTTGATCACATACCTTCATAAAAGTCATGATCTGTGCAGAAGCGCTGACTTAGTCGATACTCCATGCAGAAACAATCCTTGAGGCTCAACTGAGCCCCCCTTTTCAGCTGCTCAAAGGTCACTTTCAAGGATGTGGGACTCATCTTCATCAAGGTGTGCTTTTGGTCCTTGGCCCAGTTGGATCCATCTTTCTCCAAACGCTGCACGATCTCCTCGACCGAATCCGCAGAGAAGATGGCATCGATCTGGGATAGGTGCTCCTCCAGCGAGTACCTCCGATCCTTGCCGACTGTTGAGGCATCAGAATGCTTCTTCAGGACTGCCTTCACTTGTTCCTCCTTCCCAGATGGGCAATCAAACAAATCCTCAATGAGATCAGGCACCCTCTTAGCATCGCACATGTGTGTGGCGATTCCTGCACTCATCACGTCTCTTCCAGTCAGCCGTTGACCTGTCAGTGCCAGAAAGAGTCCAAGTTTTCCTTTCAGGCGAGGGAGGAAGTGACTACCACCAACATCGGGGAATAGACCGATTGCCGTTTCGGGCATGGCGAAAACAGTGTTCTCGGTTGCAACACGAAAAGGGCCGTGAACTGACAGTCCAAATCCACCCCCCATGGTGATGCCATCAATGATTGCTATGTATGGAATCTTCAGTGTCCCTGTGAGATAGTTGAGCATGTATTCTTCCCTAAAGAAGTCTTTGGTCAGGCGGTCCCCCCTCTTTCCGGCCTCGACGATGGCCCGGACGTCTCCACCTGCACAGAATGACTTCCCTCCGGCTCCTCTGATGATCACCAGATCAAGTTCCGATTGCCACCTCTTGAGTTTAGGGTAAACCTTCCGAATCATGGAAAGATTCAGGGCATTTAGAGCCTTGGTTCTGTTGAGAAGAATGACTCCCTTTTGATTGGTGATATCCAACATGACTTCCTCCTCAGCCAATGATGAAAATGGCATCTGACACCTGGGCTTCATGCTCTGGTGGCATAGCCTATGAGAGCCTTTGCCGATTCTGAAGAATGCTTGCCCCAGGAACATTTTTCACTCAGCTAACAGCTGGCAACAATGGACAAGGCAATTCAGTGCACCCAAATCAAATTTTTTGCACACTACCTATAAAGGAGGGCTGCTTACATGATGGGACTTTTTGGTACAGTCCTGATACTCTACTTTATTTAAGAGCTTGAAAGGGAAGGTCAACTGCCCTGAGACTTCACCAAAGTTAGGTTAATGTGATCCTTCATATTAAAGATACAATTATTCAATAGGAATCAAAAATATATATTGACTTCATGAAGCAGAGCATACAATAATCATGGAAAACCCTTGGAAACCACAGTCATCTTGTATAACTTCGCCCAATTTTACCACATTTGATTGAATTGGGTCTAATTCATCTGTAATACAGGCCTATGGACTTGGGATGATCACTGTAACACCAATATGATCTATGAGTCAAGGGGAACGCTGAATGTGAGGGAAGCCAATGCATCTCACTTCCAAAGCAACTCTGAACGTCACAATTGCAACATTATTGCAGCCTGTATTAATGTTGCAACAGCGATGTTTGCTGCTTGGAGGGTTCACAAAGACCAAAGAACTACAATATGAAATACTTAAAATGGGCCTATTAAACCTGCAAGTGGCAAATGTTGCAGTCGCAATGTTCATGCAGGCTGAAATAATGTCACAATAGCAATTTTTGCCACTTGGAGGTTTAAAGACTATAAAAATGAGCAATGTGCTATCTTCCTTGGGTACAGTGGCCTTCAAATCTCTTCAAATTTAGCTGCCCCAGATAAAAATTCAAACTTCCTGGGGAACATTTCCAAATTATTATATGAGAAAAAATTTACTTTTATGCAGAGGTAGGCCTCATTGTTCAAAACTAATATCCTAACCCAATTCTTATTTAAAGACTAGGACAACTTGATGAGGCGTTTTTCAGGCTATGTCCCAATTTAAATTTTCCTTTCCATTCTGATGTCCCAGTTTTCCTTAAAAAGAATCAGGTCACCTAACCAAAGACACTTGCAAACATGCTCCAATAATAAAAAGTAATTGTAGCATACGTATTCATGGCCCATCAACAAACCCTAATTTAAGCAAATGAATTCATACAACCCTAGCTCCAAAAGGCCAAATGTCCCCTTCTTCCAGGGATATATTCATTGCAACCCTTCATAAAATATTCAAATATTCAAAGGAAAAGGTCATATATATCCATTTTCTACTCAACGTACCACCACTTTCAAAAACGTGGCCTATTGCATTTAGACCTTCAGAAAAAGTCACAAAAAGACATAATGGCAAATGGTTCTAACAACATTAAAAAATGATAGGCCTATGGTTATATATAGGAAATGACAGCATGGCGTCGTACAGATTAATTGACACACCATTGGCGCATCCTGTCATAACGTTAAGTCAATTTTATTTTCAAAGGGAGATTCAAATCCTTGGAAGGCTGAAATGACCGATAGTGGGCCGTGAATTAAAAGGACTGCATCTAAAGTCGGCAGGCATGCGGGCAGCCATATTGCCTCCTTTCGGTCTCCGTCTCTTGCGTAAACATTGTCTTCTGCTTACCTTTGTCGTCTGCTACACCCCGCCTTGGATTCAGCTTTTGTTTTATGGCATCGACTAAGCGAATTTAACTGAAGATGACAACTTTGTCGGGAGTAGCAGGCCCATTTAAACAAGCACGAAACCCGACCAGGGAATTCCGGAATGGAACATGAACTACGGACACGTTGGAGAGCCAAATTACTTTTACTTAATTTTCTTGCTAGCCTTTATCATGCAGGGTTTTCAAATACTTTGGTCCCCTCACGGCCGGAATGTTACTCCTCTGTCAAACCACAAGGCGTTGTATGTAACGAAAAATTTAAAGACCCTTTTTTTGTTATACGAAGAAAGCATAAACGACGTGAAAGATCGAAAGTCGCTAAAATTGACAAATTTTCACCAGCGCAAAGCACAAGGAAAGTCCATTGTAGGAAATCAGAATTTACACCAGAGCAGAGCCTGGCATGAGTGACTGCATTGGAGCATACACCAACCTCATCGCATGAAGATTACATCCATTGTTTGAGTTCGAAGTGAACCAAAGGGAAGGGCTCGTTGATGTCACACTTACATAACGTTAGATATGTCTAACATTCGTCCAATGGATGCTACTAGCGCTTTCCCTCCGGGCTAGGCTCTGCCTCTGCGTTCGAGAAGGGAGGAAACAGAGAGATAAGTCGGGGCCAAGACTCGTCCCAGAGGAAGGATGTCACTCTGATACCGCGCTGTGGCCCGACCGCAACGAAAAAAGGCCGCAGACCCAATCGGCGAAGGGCCCGGCGCTCTCGTCTTCCCCATTCGCGTTTCGGTCGTGGATCCTCGAGGTGCCGGTTCGTCTCCGGTCGCCGCGATTCTTCATCGCGATCCGTCTCGCATTTGCAACGGGCACGAGAGAGGCACGAAGACCTCGACGCAAAATCGTTTCCTCGCGAAGAGCCTTGCCCAGAGCTCGTGAGAAAAAAATGACCTTAGCGACTCATCCTCAAGGTTCAAGGCGTCTCATACTATACGAGCCAGTTCGTTCCGAGTTAAGCATCATCATCCTTTAAGCAGATTTTATCGAGCAAAGAATCTCAACAAAAGACTGTTTTTCCTTGGATGGGTACAAGATGAAAAGTTCCATGACAGACAGCGAAAAGATACGAAACAGAGGAAGAATACATTCCAATGGCCACACGATCTCAAGTATCTCTCTCAAGTAAATTAGTTGAAACGCGATCGCTTCTCTCTCCATCTCCGGAAGACTCGAAATGAAAGAATTGAAGGAATCAGATTTTTTTAATAACTTTTTTTTTCTCCTAGATTTCAAGAAATCATCCCAACTTCCATTGCATTCAATTACTTCGGAGATCGATCGATGCCAGAATTTCCCTGTTGCAACCAACTTCGGGAACCGAGCAGCAAGACGACAGGACGAGATACTGCCTCGGATTCCGAGGGGAAGGAATTGGAGGAAGGAAAAAGGTCGAGAGAGGAAGAAAAGGAACTTTCGGAGAAGCATGACGTCATTCGTTCCACACAGACAGCGAGCCGAGGCGGAATTCCTCCTGCTGTATTTGTATTTGTTGCTGTATTTGTGATTGCAGTATCTCTTGTTTCCGTGAAGTGCCATTTTGTCACAGGTTTCAGCACTCCGCAATTTCACCGAGGTCTACGTTGATGGTGGAAACGGAATGCGACGACGGGAAACGTTCAAAAACCTTGGAACAATATCGTTTTCTTGGCAAGGGCATGATGCAGAACTCAAAAGAACAGAATGACCTTTGTGACGTCATCATTGAGGTTCAAGGTGTCTCCTACTACGGAAGCCGGTTCGTCCTGGGATCTGCATCTCCGGTCTTGAAAAAAAAGTTCATTTCCGAGAAGGACGACAAGATTGTTTCCTTGCGAGGGGTCTCTGTAGAAGGGTTCAAAGTGATCTGGGACTTCGTCTACGACGAGAAATACGGGACGGACGACCAAGAAATCGCATTGGCCGTGCTCAAGGACTCGCATTATCTCCAAATCGACCTTCTCTGTGATGAATACTCCGAAAAACTAAAGAAGATGCTGATGCCAAAAAATGCCTTCGCACTTCTCTACACGGCCCAAAATCTAAAAATGAAACCACTAGAGGATGCAGCATCCGATTTCATTAGTCGCAGGTTCCAAGAAATAATCCCTACTCCAGACTTCCTCTCCATGTCCGTGGAGACGTTGCAGATGTTTCTAGGAAGGGACGACTTGGAGGTATCTTCTGAAATCGAGATCTATAAAGCAATCAGGAAATGGATGAATCATGATCCTTCCAGAAATGCGCACATGCCGCAACTTTTGGGCCAGGTTAGACTTCCACTGCTTCCATTACGGTATCTCCGTCAAAAATTGTTCCGCGATCCCGAGATTTCTGGGAATCCACATTGCCTCACCCTCGTGATGGAAGCGAAGGATTTCCACCAACCAGACCTACGTGATACCGTCCTCAAGGAAAAGACAAAGACCAGGGGAACTGGCTTTTACATACTTCACAATACAGTATGGTGCGTTGGGAAGAAAGGCGACGAAAACCAGATGCTCTCCCTCGATGCAAGGGACTGGTCTGTACAGGTTCTCACCCCCTATCCATGGCCGAATTCAGCTTTCTTTGCGGAGCCGTTCTCGGTAGTGGATAGGATGCTTTTCGTCACAGGAAGGGGAGCGATGAAAGTGTACGACCTGGTCAGAAAAACGTGGGAAGACAGACCTCAGCTACAGAGAACGTCCAATGGCCAACATCGGCCTTTGGACTCAACTCAGTCTTCATTTGTGGTGGACGATTCATCGGGAAGGAGACCATATCCTCCATGAAGGAAAAGCGATGTAATCAAGGCCTCATCTCATTTGAGGGAAATCTTTACGCTGTCGGTGGACAGAAGACTCCTTCGGTGGAAGCGTACAATGGGACTAAATGGAAAATGGTGGCGCGGCTGGATTTGGAAAGATGTGAAAGATCCTGCATCATGCATTGGACAACCAGCTGAATATCTTGTTTTGCAAAGAGAAGTCCTGGCCTCTCGTATTAAACGTCTTCGTTTAAGATCGAACAAAGGGATCATTGTCATCTGTGAATTCCGTTATTATTGCCTATGAAAGTCTATTGCTATTCGTTGACATTTGCGCTGAATGGAGATGTTAGAAATGAGACTCCCTGGCTATTTTTCCAGAAAGCATCAGTTTCCCAATATACCGAGGTTGTTTTTGGGAAAAATTTTCTGTTTCCATTTCTGCGAAATCTTGCGTCTTTATTTCGACCTTCTCTCGATGCCGTTCATGATATCAGGATTTAGGGTATTTTATTCATTCGTACTCAGAAGAGAAGATGCGATGTAGTAGTTGAAATATTTAGATCGTGGTTGATCATGGAATGTAGAATTATTACTTAGCTGAAAATCGGTTAAGCAACTGTTCCATCTCCCAGGAAGCATGCACTGTCACCACATATTTCTTTCGTCAGCTGTTTTTTCAATGTATCGGTACCTTTTATTGTTACTTATCGATCACAAGTCTATCGTGAAAATTTGTAATGACAATGAATTTGAATGAAAAATGAAGTTCGTTTAATGAATCGATGTTAATGATGTAATACACATATGTAATGGATAAACAACATCTTTACTTTGATTGCAGGGGTCTTGCTTCAGAGTGACCATGGTGACGTTCATGTGTGACGACATTCTAACAGACTTATCTCTAGACTTTAACCCTTTGACAGGTACGATCATACATGTGTGATTTGGTGCACATGAACTTAGAGTAACCCACCCGTCAACAGGTTAATTGCAAATTCATCACTACAGAGAATATTACTTCCTGCTAATGGCAATTGACAGGAATTCTTTACTTACTGAGTGGTGAACGCGTGGAATGCGTTAGATGACGAAGTAGTGGCTGCCCCTTCTGTGACTATATTTAAGAAGAAACTAAGTGCTTTCATGTACAGGCAAAAAGGTGGGGGGCAATGCTGACGTTAGGTACTAGACAGTAAGCAACTAGGATAGTCAAATAAAAACAAAAAAAAACAAAACAAAAACACAAAAATATATAGCTTTAAGAGGGTTAGGCTTACCCTAAAATTAAGGAACGCTCGACCTCGACACGTGATATCGAAATGGGCAAAATCGGCTCTTAATATCACTAACTATCTTGAATCTTGAAAAAAAGTGTAAGCATTGACGGTCACAAGGTCTCCGTGACGTCGCATGTGGAGGAATGCGATATTCAGACCCACTATCCAACACTATTCATGAGAAATTAAGTCTAATTTTGTGTCCATTTTTATTCCTATTTTCTCTCAGAGAATGGTGGATAAATTATACGTGACCGGAGTTTTCTATTACATGTACTTGCCTGTAAGGTAATCCTACCTTAATCCAAACGAAGATACCTCGGACCCCCTTGGACGACGTGCAGCCGACTGAATTGAACTAAGACACATCATTTGAAGCCCTCACCACTGCCTCCAGGGAGAAGACGGTGAGAATCCGGGAGTCACTTAATGGGTTCACAGTTAGCATACCATGCCCTTCTCTGGTCATCTTCACAATTCGCATTTGTTTACAAACGTCCCTTTTACGATATTTTCAGATCAAGAATGGAATATTTTATCAACGGTTTCCGAATTCTTGATTTTCATGACTTTATATTGAATCTATTCCATGTTCTTTTTTCGCGAATTACTTTGAAACTTTTATCTGTTTTTTTTTTGTTGTTGTTAATTTTGACACTGTCCTATATAATGATCACCAGTTAGATCGATTGTATATGAGAGTCCTATGGCCTTATTCATATGTGTGAATTTTAAGATCGAATAATTATTTCATAAAAACTTGGGTACTATAAGACAGCGAAAGCCACCACAAAAATCAGATATGGCACAAGAAAAGGAAAATACAGAAAACATGGAGTTAACGTTTACTTTTCGGCGCGAAACCACTCCAAGTCACGACGACGACCATAAACTTGCCCGGTTCCCTTCGCTCTGAGGATGGGGAGTGTTTGAGTGAGTGATGGGAAACTGTAGGCCATTCCGTTGGTCTCTCTACTCGGATTGTTTGCATTACTTTGCATTATCAAATGTCTCCTTCACCTCAACCTTGGGGCAATGCAATGCGCCTGACCCTTGGAAAGGCTTAACACCTCATCTACAATACTTTCTAGCCTGAAACACAATTGTCTTTTTGTTTTCATTTGGAACTATCGCCTATGAGTAAAGGCGACAGTCCAATCTCACTTCACAGGGTAGACTTGTTTTCTTTGTCATTTTAAAATTAACTCCAATGAGCACCTTGAAAATTGCTTGAAAAGTGCCATTACTTTTGCTTTGTTATTGAACATTTTTTCACTCGCCTTCTTAGCTGAGCGAAGGATAGAGAGATTCAAAGAAACCCTTTAGCCGGTTTTTCCTGGAATATACCGGGTGGCAAAAACATAACGCATCGTGTTTGACGCCTGATAAAATCCTTTATGGATGATCTAGGTTCGTGATATTTTCATATTACGTTGGAAACACCACAAAATTTGTTTTCTGTAAGGTTCATGCACATAAGCTGTTTGAATAAATATCGGCTGTTGCTCAATGTGGAATCATAAAATGGACTTTTTCGCGCACGAGGATGGAGATTCAAGACTGCTTTCTCTCCCTCGACGTTATGCATACCGCTTTTTATGCCAGTTCTCATCGTAGTATTCTCTACATCGTAGAGTAGTATTACTGTCGTACATAATAGCATCAGAATCGATACCATGCAGAATACTACTACATGGGACGAAACGTCCCATGGCAGACACAGGGAAGATCAAGAAAATAATTAAAATTCCTGACGAATTTTTAAATATCAAAATGGGTTACTAGTAATTTCAGTATCAGGGATCAGGAACCAGTAGACTTGGAAACGTTCTTCTTTGTGGCTTTTACAATGACTCAAACCCTCGTAGAGATTTGCAAGCAATACGAGCAATTCGTACAATCCAACCAAAAATTCTCCAACACAATAAAGAGTGCGGCCAACCGCCCATAGGCGATGTGCCCCATTTTTTAGGCCGTTGAATTTATAGTCAAACTTGGTATCAAATTAAAGATCTCGTCGAGCTGATTACGAATATATAGGTTTCAAGATCTAGTCTTTTGCCGTTGCAGAGAAAGCGGGCTCTAAAGGTACCAACCCCAATAGATGGCGCCACGGGTTCTAGTTATGAGTAGTTGTGTGTTGGCTAGATCTTGATCGCGGTTATCAATAGGATCTCTGTTGATGATA
>CAJPEV010004424.1:0-22260 GCA_905338385.1 Darwinula stevensoni | reverse complement strand
ATCCCCTTGGAGAAAGTCCCAGACCCCACCCAAGTAGCAAGGGATCATCCCTTGCTACTTGGGTTGGGATGAGGACAAGTCGTCCAGTTAGGGACATCCCTGGGATATCCCTGTGCTGTGTGGGTTCTCAATAAAAAAAAGACACCGTTCAACGAACTTGGAATTGCCGCCAGGGCCCAGCTTATGCCAAAGGTCTTTTTAACCGCTCAGCGTACACGAAATTTGTCTCACTTGCTCTACTTACGTGGGAACGTTCGGCCTCGGTACTCGGTACTTGGTACTTGGCAGGACTCCACCTCAGTATGACTCCCACGGTAGATGCAAAAACGGAGACTTTGCTCCCATCACTGCAGTGAGTCCCGCCGTCGAATTTAAGGGGTCTACTGTTGCTGTTTCTATGGTTGCGAACCCTTTTAAATGACTCCCAAAAATTAGCTGTTTCCTCTTCGTTATTTAATTGCTTGCAAAAATCGCATCAGTACTGATCGCTCTCAATCTTAATTAGGGCATTAATCTCGATATTAAGCTTATTGATTAATGGCTTCAGGGTGGGGTCTTTATTGCGATAAAATAAACTATGGAGATTCCTCCGTTCTTTAACTTTATTGAGGATTTCTACAGAGAGATTGCAAGGCTTATGGGAGGGAGTCGTCTTTGGAACGGCAATATCCTGGGCGATTTGAATCGCTTCAGTGATGAGAGTGACTGCTTCCTCGAGTTGGGGGACGGTCTCTAAAGGGAGAGGGAGGAGGATCTCTAACACGTCCTGGAAACTTAAACAAGAGGAGGGAGGATTTGGAGGGATTCATACGTATACGCCAGTTGCGACAGTAGTAAGAGAGAGCGTTAGCGCTGCTTGGGCTCGCGACTCCAGAGCAGTGACATCTCTGCCCGAGAGCCACAGGGCGATATCGTCCGTGTATTGGCTAGTATAAACGTTAACTTTACGAGGGATAGAGGGAGAGAGATCGTTCACGTAGAGAATGAAGGGGTGCTATTACTGAGCCCTGGGGAACCCCCGCGGTGGGGGAACGGGTCTCGGAGAAAGAGTTCCCGACCCTTACCCTGAACGATCTCTAAGAGGAGGTTCATGGGAGAGGTTACAGTTAATGAGAATGGGCACATGATCACTCCCTACGTCTTCTCCTATAGAGAAGTTATGGAAAAAAGGGAGGAACTGTGCATTGTCCAGTGCTAGGTCAATTCTGTACGAATTTCCTAGTCCTGGACAGTGGTGGGTGGGGCTGTCGTCATTTAAAATAGAGAAGGTGCTGGAGGCTATGAAGTCGCGGAGTATGTTACCAGTTGTATTGGGTTCCGAGTAGAAAGAGAGATCAGGAGAGTGGGCGTTTAGATCGCCTAGGAGAAGCGAAGGGTCATTAATTTGGTCGATGAAGTCAAGATCGGAAGGGGATGGAGGGAAATTAGGAGGAAAATAAGCATGGAAGACAGAGAGAGTTGTTAGGGAAAAACGAATTTTAACTCCAATTAAATTTTAACTCCAGGACTGCGTCCTGATGGCAGGACGCATTTTTTGAGAAAAAAAATGCGCGTGGTCCCCCGCGGCGGACTAGAAAAAACAGGCTGGTCATGAACGTGTTAATGACAAATTTGAGGACGGGGATGCGCGCACGTGCGGGATAAACCTCGCCTCCTGTGCCTGCTGGCTTATCCGTCTCCCTCTCCCGGGAGTCCTTCCAGGGGGCCAGCTTGCGAACGGCCGTGATGCGACCGTTCGTTCTTGCTGGTGACTCCTCAGCATGTTGGGTTGCAAGGCATGTCGTACTTCCTTACTTCTTAGCATATAGCTCTAAAAAATACTCTATGTAACTATTACATCGGGACCAGCGAATATATTTTAATCCACTACACACTCTGAATAGCTAACACCGGGGCTCACTAGTGACACCTAGTGGCGGGGACTGTAACTGAAGGTGATGGGGCAATCATCCCACGCAGGGCCGCTTATTTTATATTCTCTTACCGTGACAATATTGATTGTTGGAAGGAATACCAAAACGTTCAAATTAAGCCTGCAAGAGCAGGGTAATGATTTGTGAACCTGAGGTACCTCTAGGTCCTATGGACATGATTTTGCCTAGGCCCTTTGCAAATAGGCCAAACAATACGCCGATCAAAGGCCAAACTTGTAATCGGCTATTGAAAACCGGGAGCGCTTCTGGCCTACCCCAATGATCCCAGTTATACATAAGGGCTACGCCAGGTTCTGTGTAACGTTAGTGAAGAGTTAGGCTCATCCATTGGGCGCACACCATAGGCTTGTGCTTTTTATACCTATCTTACCTTGTGAAAAGTGTGCTCGTAAAGCTTTACTTCGGCTGAGGTTGGGATCAGAGAAATGTTCCGGCACGGGTACCATGTGGTTTTACAGGCTCGTTTGACCCCAAAAAGATGGCTTCAAAAAGTGCTTTGACAGCAGCGCCAGTTTCCGCCCCTTGGTCGGGCCTGACAAGGTCAGTTCTTCCTCTTCTTTCCTCCGCGCAGTCCTTCTGCAGTGCTGGTCCTGCATTGATGCTATGGAATTCGATCATCACTAACACTACACTCCGTAAACCTTGCCATTTGAATCCACCGGGTAGCTTCTCTGAGCCAGATCTCCATATAACTCCCCTTTTCCGTCTACTCTAACAACCTTCAATCCTTTTTGATCCAGGTTTCCAATTAGTTTCCTATCCTTTCCTTTCACCTCTTTGCCTCTTTCCTCACCAACACTTCTCGTTAGCTCACTCGTTCACTATTCACTCGTTTTCAACTTTCTGCCCAAGGTCGATCGCACCAAGTATCCACAGTATTACCCGTCATCATGCAGCAACCTCGATATAACATTGAATCAACATTGATTGCACGTTGTTTCAATGATATGTGCTACCTGTGATAGCTTAAAGTATAACCTCCCAGCATTTAAGCATATCAGTTGCATCAAAAGGTGCTATCAAATAAGCATTGTACTGAGCAATCAAAATGTAGGGAATTAAAACCTCAGAATTCCAAGGATACAGAGAACAATATTTATAACCTCAAAGATATGCATTCCAAATTGAAATTTTCGGTGATTTCGTAAGATCCTACTGCAGTTGTCGGAAAATGAAATTCAAGTGGAGCCACATAACAGAATGCTGCAAGTTTCCAGACCAAACCCTTTCAAGTGTCACTAAAATAAAAATCCTAATGAATGCCTAATGTCTAACGTGCAGCTGAATGTCGACCATCTGACCGCAATGTGCGATAGTCGTACTTTCAAGGTCCAAAGGAAGGGTTCCCCCAGCCCTGGCTTCTTAGAGGTCGGATTTGGCCCACGAGTCACATGTTGTCAATCACTGCCCAAATGCATTACCAAAAATACATATTCCCCCTACGTTGGAGAATCCATTTGAACTGAATATTCATAAATCGTATTTCTTTCATTCATGCAGGAAATTGCAGTGGGGGTTCACACTCCTTTGAAATCAGATGGAAATGTAAGCGTCTCCAGACAGAAAAGAGATCTGTTACATTGTGGCCAGACGATGAACAGTGCAACAAATACAACGTCTCATTTGCGGAGGAGAGGTGCTTCCCTCCCACACCTTTGATCTCGTACCCTGGTTCAGGGAATACATGGTTCCGGTATATGATTGAAGCGGCATCTGGGATCTTCACTGGAAGTGTGTACTGTGATCCAAACCTCTATGGAACGGGTAAGTTTATATTGAATGCCAAAATTCGGTTATCATCATGTGAATGGAAAGGTGCGATGTTTTGCGTCCATGCCTTTATTTTACCATTTCCAGCCCAATGGCACCATATGGTAGTATTAGCAGGGACCTTTCCTAGCTGGAGGATTTCATAGTCATGAAAGACGTCTCTGGTAAGATATGAACTCTAGGTTGAGGTCAATGGAAATCATCTTAGTGCTACTGGCATCTGCATATCGAATATTCTATTAGGCTCTCAACATGACAGCTCTTCACTTGGATAGGTGTATAATTTTCCTCGTATAAAACAAATAAATCGATATTTATTTGAAGATATCCCACAACCTCTATTATTCAAACTGGAGGACCCCGGATGCGAAGCAACCGAGGTCCAGAGGTTATATACAATGTATATAGCGTACGCAATGCTGACCACTAGCTAGGTTGGCGACAATTGTGCGTGTGTATGTGTGTGACAACTCTATAGGCCAAATGCTTCAAGGTATGAATATCGGGTTTCGACAGATCCCTTCCTTAACACCCCGAGGATGTCTCGCCATCTCTGGGATTAAAGAGGAGACGAGAGTTTTCTGCTTAGTCGCAAGGGAGCGATAGCATCCCTAACTGCATTCCCTAGTGCTTGACACGGGGATAACTTAATTCTAAGCGTCCATGATGATATACGGAACACGAGGGTTCAACAAATGCTGTATTGTTTTCCCGCATCACAGTAGCATTCGTAGATGGAAAAAAAATTAGAATTAGAATTTATGGGAGCTGGAGCTTGTGGAAAAACTAAAAATTTGTCTGCGATTCATGACCGTCTTGCTTAGTGGATGTTTATTGTCTTCCTGCATTTGTATGAGCTTATGTATGATGCCAGCGATTGATGTTTCTCATATAGGGACTCCCCAACATTTGGTTTGGTTCATTTCTCGTTGCTGCGGTCTTGGGTCTGTGCGCCCGCACTGAGAAGGTGTGTTGTAGATAGAGATATAACATTACCGGTAGGAGAGAGGTCATTACTTACCGGTAATTTACAAGTAATTGACCAGTAATTACCTGTATTTTACCGATGCATTACCTCTTCCTTGGCGGTGTTCCAAGAGTTCCATATATTACAAAAAGTTTTCAAGACTCAATATCCTCTTTTGCAATCTATGCATTGCATAAAGCAACATCCCACTTGAGAAATATTGATAAATACAAGGTTTGGCAGGGAACTAGGTTTGTGAATACCGAGAGAGATAGTCAATCCATTAAAACTCATTCAGGCAGGGAGACCATCTCGGTTTTCACGATGAAAGATCTCAGCGATTTCTGTCAATCTATTGGCTCCATAAGAAAAGTACAAGTTCCATTGTTTCCACAGTTTCTAAAATATATAGACGATCGTGACTGACTGACTGACTGGCGCTAACTCTAACCATGTTCTAGAAGCGTTAGAAATGTGAAACTTGATCCGCACGTACACGTTTGGGCGTATTGACCGAGTGAGGAAATATGAAATCTGGTATAAAACTTCTTATTGGGATGCTGCAGAAAAGTATTGGAAGTAAATGCCCAAGGGGCACAAATTTCAATGGGAGAGTTTTCCACTAATTTTTTTGTTTCAGTTAATCTGATGAACATGGAGAGTTGAAACATTGCCAGAATGTGACTACTGAGACAAGGAGTTAAAAAATATTAAGTCTCCATACATCCTATAGGATAATTTGTTCAAGGGGTGATGCTTCGAAAAAAAATAATCATGGCGAATTGGACAGAAATGGAGAGGTGAAAATTGGACACATAAGTGATATGATTTTACTGAGCTGAGGGAGTGTTCAGCTTTCATGGTGCATCCCTTCCGGGCATAGCTTTTGGGTGGGTCGGCTTTTCCAATGATGTTTCTTCACCAGCCCAAAGGATAAACCAACAATATGGAATATTTGTGGGCATGTAGTTCACTGAGGATGGATTTCGGTATAAAAAAAAATGAAGCGGTTTTTCAGTTAAAACGGCTCAGGGCACATATTTTGCAAAAGGCGTGTTTTCACGAATTTTCTTATCCAGCAAAACACAGGCTGCATGAAAGTTCAAAGTTGGCAAAGTACCTGATGGATAGCTGAGTAAAGAAAAAATCAAACTCTTATTATATTTCGACGATCGTGAGTAGTTGACTGACATATAGCTATTCGCATGCTAAGTTCAGGAAGAGATCTACTTTAGTGACACATGCCATAGGGACACACCTTTTCGGGGAAATGTACAACCCTGACTGCACTGTGAAGTCCGTGAAGTACCCCACGAGTATTATGGTGTGGGGCTGCATGTCCTCCCAAGGTGTTGGAAGCCTGTGCATCTTGAACATAACCGTGACTACCGCCATGTACCAAGATGTTTTGGAATCTTTCATGGTCCCTTCTTCTGAAACGTTGATGGGAGGTGAATATTTAATTTTCCAACATCTTGCACCTGCCCATTCATCGAAGTCCACCAACATATGGCTGGCTGACCACGGAACTGAGGTGTTGGAATGGCCAGAAAACTCCCCAGACCTCAATCCCATAGAAAACCTGTGAGGGAAAATGAAGCGCCGGCTACAGCAGCTCCGACCATCTTTCAAAGAAGAGCTCAAGACCTTAGTCAGGCATGTGTGGGAGGCCATCACCCCAGATGAGTGCACCAAATTGGTGGAGTCCATGCACAGGATTGTGGCAGTCATTCGCAGTCGCGGCGCTCCAACCATGAACTGACTCACTTTTGTTAAATATTTGTTAAATAAAACACTTCGGAAAACAACTTGAACTCTTAATATCTTAGGTTTGCTCAATATTGTAATATTTTGACGTACTTTTTTGGAATTTCGTAATATTTTGACACGCCTGAATATTCTTCGAAGGCCTCAGTACCAGAGCGGTCAAACAAACAAAATTTTGGAACGTCTGTCATGAAAATGGTTACCATTTTCAGGACAGACGTTCCGAAATATTACTAATATTTGAGCTTTCGAATGAGGTAAACATAATGCCATGTTGACAAGGTGCTGACGAACAACACTAACTTCGAAAATAGATGTAGCTTTTTTCTCTTAATATTTTGACGCGGAGTTGTATACCTTGGTAGAGTGACCTTTTTGAGGGAAGGAAGGAAAACAATTCTGAAATTTCCGTACTATAAAAAGTTAATTTTTGGTGGAGTGACTGAACCCAGTCGTGTAATATATCCCTAGAAGAGTCTTTCAGAATTTAGTATAATAAGTTGGATTCGTCATCTAAATTCTATCCGGGAAAACGGATCTGGTTTGACTCCAGACGGCACTAGCAGCTAAGACTCTCTGAAGTCTTGTTAGAGACTGTGTGAAGGCCTCTCCTCACTCTGGCCAAAGCATACATCTGCCGTATTTATTGTGCAACCTTGCGCTTTGGAAGGGGTTTCTCCAGGAGCTGGTAGGGACACGGTTGGATTCTCAGGCATTGCTTCTGGCGGAAGGTAATTTCCAATGTGATGATACAAGACTCAGAAGTAACCGACCTTGATGGAGAGACAGACATAACTAATGGAACATCCCAAAGCTCTGTTTGTGGAATTAGTTGGTTTTCCAAAGTCATTCTTCAGATTTGCATTGACAACCGCAAGCTAAGATGTATTGCAGTTCCCAAGGTTTCTGTCCAGGAATCAGAGAATGCTTTAGGTAATCTGGAATCCTTTCATGCTGCTCCAGGGTGATCACACATTCGCCTAGTATTGCTTTGCAGTGCTTTTTGAAAGGATCAGTAGAACGTTGGTTAGCTTTCACACGAACGTAACAATCGCCGTAAACTTGTTGATGATGCATTTTCGCATTTTCAGGGGCGCATTTTAAGAAGCGTCTGATTTCGTTCGGACAGATCGGTAACAAGGGTCAGTGCAGGGTCTTTCTTTCTCGTATAGCTCCGTCTATAGCAGTCCCCTGTCTCCAAACTGGAATAGCACATCTTACATATGGGAAAACCTCTTTCTCAAACCAAATTTCACGATCAAGTTCAGAGACTGTATTATCGGTGACTGGTAAAAAAAAATGAAAAAGAAGTGTCAATGAGTGAATTGAAAAACTGCCGTTTTTGACCTATAATGCTTTCTTCACAGGGCCTGTCTGCTAAGATTATTTCGGAGTTACAACCAACTTCAAAACTGAACAGAATTTCGCAATCCATTCACCACCATCACGAGAGTAGTTTACTGGGGAAACCATACAGAAACAAAATAAGGAGAGATTTGACTGTGAATAAAAGAAGCACTTGATATTCATGGCCAGAGATCGGGAGGCGGGAAGGCTGGGAAGGCTTGTGACGTTTTGCAGCTCAAGGATTTTCAAGCGTCTGTGCTCTACTCATGGCAATGCATACTGTTCTGAGAGGTCACTCAAGGGATATATTATTCCACTGGTCAGTCATGCCACCAAAATTTTTAATATTTGAGTAAGCAATTTTTGGAAATGTGCTTCCTTCACTTCCTCAAAAAGGCACTCCAAATGATATACATTTCTAAAGATCTCGGGCTCACCTTCCTGGAGATACTACCTGTGATACGATAAGTGGTCCGCCACATTAACAATTCTCGACCAAAGATGACAAAAAATGAGACAATTCCAATTTCAAGACAATTATTTCTCTTTGTAGCTGAAAAATGTCAAACAAGTAATTTGCCTAATCAATGCAACCAAAAGAGAAGTGAAGCTTAACATAGCAATTGATTTTAATTTTCCCTCACGACAGGGATATTTTATGGTCAAAATTGCGCATATTTCGTCTTTTTTAACTCAACTCTTAGGCTGAAATCTCTTTCACACTCCAAGGTTGTATAAACATAATTGTTAATCTATGGAAGAGCTCCGATTCGAGCTATTGTACACCTCCGAATGAAGAACAGTTCCTGAGATGAAAAATTTGCCATTTCACAAATTTTCCCATTTCTCCCGAGTTTGAGGAACGATATTTCGCTAACTGCAGGCCCAATGGGGCCCATTATTTTCATCACGGAATGGTCATATCAACTGCAATTGCAAATAAATTTCATCGCGAAATCCGAGGCGGTATGCTTGGTTGAGTTCATTTGGAATGACTAGTGACTCTTTCTTGTTTTTGGCATTCTAAGCACCAAAACGAGCGAAATCTGAAAAAATATATCATATAAATAAATAAATATCTTATAAAGCGCTCTTCCATATAAATGGAAAAATAGGACTGGTTGGGGAAAGATGCGATTAATTATGATTTGCTCTGACTCGCACATGCCAATTTACACCATATTTACGCAAATGGAGGAGGTTACCAGAAAGATGCATGCGAACCAAAGTCGTCCTGACCCCAGTCTGCCTGGGGTCAGGGCTATTTCGGGAAAATGTTGTCTTAGTCAAAACAGCCTCCTTTTCAAAGCCATTCATGTATTTTCTTTTCACAAGGTTGGATTGAAAATTGATGTTCATATTTTTCCCGAGTTTTCCATCCACGACAATAGTCTGCAAGGTAGGCGTTTCCATGAAGAGAGGGGTCGGTATTGACAAATGAACGTGTGATTGAAACTGCATGAAAACAGGTGGCAATTAAAAAAAAAACCATTAGTCTTAACTTTTGATCCACCTTCACACTTTCCTTCGTCCTAGACCGTGAAAGATTTAATAAAATACTAAAGTGGTGCCTTTAAAAAACGTACGCTTCCTACCATCGACATAAAAAAGACAAAATGGTACAAAAGCGGGGAGTGACCTAACACCGACACTGACACTGCCTCATAGCCACAAATATATTTATTGTGGATTTGAGCAGTATAAACACAATATGTATTGGCCTCGGGTGAGAAAAGGTCTACACTAATTTCTAAGTAATTTCTCAGCATAACATGGAAGACGTAGAAATGCTGCGAAGGCCTTGATACATACGTGCTTCCGTAATCGTCATTGACTATAACCATGGATAACCCTCTCCGGAGAAAAATACAGCAGGATAGTAAGCAATTCTGGAGTGAAAAAAATTCCTACAAACCATGAAAATAGATTCACTGGTGATTTAATAGTAATGTTACCGGCAAGCAACACTGCGGTAATTACCAGTAAACCGGTAATGTTTCAGTAATGTTACCACCACTCACATCTCTAGTTCTAGATTGATGTGGGTAACACTCTCGCTAGGATTGCATGGTGAGCTCCAAGTAGTATGCTTTTAATAACTATAACCATGTGCCTAATTCCTTTTCGCTGTATCGGCATCATTATTTACTGACGTGCTGAGGTGTCACAATAAGTGATTGGTGAAGTGAGCTTCGACATATGACCTTGGTGCGCTCAGCGTTGCATTGGTGCTTCAGCTTCAGGATTGTATTGCTTTACGTTCTTCACCTTTGATGACAAAATGCTCCATCAGTATGTTCGAGTGCCAAGGATAATCACGGGTCAAACGTGTTTCATTTTGGACGTCCGATGTACACAAATGAGCATTTTTTGCGCGCTCAGTAGAGATGTCTGTCCATCACAAAGCATGTGGCATTTGAATGAGATCGCAGAACGTTGTAGATGTTTTTCTCAAGTATATCTATGGTATACATCTAACAATGGCTTAAATTAAAAAATTTGCACAACCGACGCTAGATGCCGCCAAAGTTGACACACGTAGCTGGTCAATTACTGATAGAGCTGTTACAGTCCCCAAAACCTTCCACACCAAATCCGATGTCTCCCCTCATACACCAGAGGGGAAGATATATGAATTCCTCAACATATCAGTCCTAAAAGGTAACACAGTTCAAGGATTCCCCAGAAAACTCTAGTTCAAAATATAGAGAGAGGAGGGTTCAGTTTTGGTCACTTCATGCAATAGAAATGTGAATCTGGAATCTGACAATGAATACGATTATCATCGATCCTGTGATGAGTGAATTTAGTACAGGATGTGTCTTGCTACTGAGTATGATGTAATTGCGGATATGAGAAAAGTTTCGGCAGAATAATCATTACCCAACTCTTCTCCATTCGACAATTATATAAAGGGGAAGATTCAACCAGCATATTCGGCTCCATGTCTCGAAATGTGTCCCCCGGAAAGGTGTGCCCCTATGGGATTTGTCACCTAAGTATAATTTTTCCTGAATTTGGCATGCGAATAGTTACTTGTCAGTCAGTCAGCTAATGCGTAATCGTCTAAATATAAAAAATGGAATTTTTCGTTATTCAGCTATCCATTAGGTACTTCTTTTCCATGTTTAAAATGTCTAGCGCCCTTTGTTTTGCTGGATCAGAAAATTCGGAAAAATACGCCCTTTGCAAAATATGTGCCCTGAGCTGCTTAAACCGAAAATTACCTTTTTATTTTTTACCGAAATCCATCTTCATTGAAATACATACCCACAAAGTTTCAATTCCACGTTTCCACTTTTTGCTGGTGAAGTAATATGTTTGGAATAGCCGACCCACCCAAAAGCTATGCCGGGAGGGGATGCACCATGAAAGCTGAATGCTCCCTCAACTCAATAATACTCGTATCATGTCACTTATACGTGTGCCAAGTTTCACTTTTCCATTCCTGTCCAATTCGTCATAAAAAATGTTACCTACTAGTAGGTAACCCGTGCAAAAATGACGAAAGTTTTTAAAGGCAATAAATATGCAGATGGCCATCTGAGGCGGTCGGAAAACTCCCGCCCCTTGCTCCCTCACTGGCCATGTGAGAAGACAGGACATGGCAAAAGCTCCCCTAATTTTTCGGTCTGCCTCGTTAATCGCAATTGCGAATGACGGGGAACGGACGCCGATGGAATACGAAGGGTAACCTATAGATAACTGGCGTTGCCTTAAATCGTCGCCTCGTAGGACGATGTGGGATGTGGGCTTTTATCCACGGCCTCACGCAACTCAATTCACCACCCGCCGCGCACGTTTCTGAACGTTAATGGCCTCATGCCCGCTGCAGGTACCTGTTACTATGGCTATGGGAGACCCACTGAGATAAGAAATAACTGGCGATTGTGCACTCATAGGAACAACATAGGCATGCGTGTTGCAATTTAGCGCTCGAGGGAGTACAGAGGAGGGCCACAAGAATGATTAACGAGGTCATGGGACTATCATACGAGAAGCGTTTAGAAGTGCTGGGACTGTACTCACTCGAACGAATGTTAAGGAGTGGCGATCTCATCCAGGCTTTCAAGATAATTAAAGGAATAGATGATGTCGAGTGTGGTAGGATTTTCCAGTATTATGTCAGCAAGATAACGAGAGGTAGCGGACTTAAGTTGCGGAAACCGCAGGTGCGGCTCAGGTCGTGACAGGAATTCTTTAGTTGCAGATTGGTGAATGCGTGGAATGCGTACGATGACGAAGTAGTGGCTTCCCCGCGCCAAGACAATCTTTAAGAAAAAACGAGATGCTTAATCGTAAAGTCTGTTTCATTAGAAATTGGCTGCATGCTTGCTGATAATAAATATTGAAAATCTTAAGGAAGGAAAAATCTTAATCTACTTAAGGCTGAAAAATCACTCCAAAATTCGATTCCTGACAGTTTCAAGCATTTAGGTCGTTTGGATTAAAGAGACTGGGATTTGAACTTCAGTAATAAAATTTAGTTTTTCTGCATATGGCTGGTGCCGTTTCAGAACTGCTTACGTAACTTATTTCCTTTGGCGCTGTGAAACCTGCTTTTATGTATGAATTCCAGTTACAGTGATCTCGACAAGAAGATTCCTATGTTCTCTTCTCTATATCCTTAAAATACCTCACAGCCTTACCTGCTCCTGGAGACGACACTAAATAGAATGCGTGTGTGCATCATGCAGGATTGCCTATTTCTATTTCAAAATGTATATTTTCAGTTCAAAAATCTAAATCTTACCGGTTCTATTCTGAATACAAACAATATCAAGGAAAAAATAGCAATCTTTCTTAATGGGAATAGGTTATTGCTGCATAAGATTAATGCTATTGCACCAGCATTACTCGGTCGAAATGTCAGAGAAGCATCCTTAAGTTGTCCTTATCTCATAGAATTCATCAAATACTTCAATAGTATGAACCAATGCTCATCAAAAGTTATGTTCCCCACGTCAATTCAAAAAGTTCACATCTTTTTACTGAAAATACCTGCTAAGCCGTACAAGGATACGATGTCCTTCATACTAGATCCATTGGGTGGTTTCACCCTTTTTGCCGCTGCCGCACAGTTGATTGGAACAGGATTGCAAGCCGTTTCTTACAACCACCTTCTGTGTTGCCTTCGTGAAACTTTCCACCTTAATCGCATCGAAACGACGAACCTTCAGCTGAAACTCCAGGCGCGGGAAGAGAAAAAGAAATTAGCATGGAGTTGGGGATGGACATTCACCTAGTGTCCTAGTGATTGATATTCACCTTCACGAGGCAAGTCGCCGCAGTGAGAGATGCGGGGGCTGGGGCCTTGTCGTCCTGTGGCAGCCACACTCCAGACCTCCAGTTGAATGGTCGTTTTAGGGCTAGGCCTACACTAAAATTAAGGAACGCTCGATCTCGACACGTGATATCGAAAAGGGCGGAATCGCCTCTTGATATGACTAACTCTCTTGACTCTTGACAGATCAAGACGCAGTCAGCATCATTCGATGACAATCAAGTATCGCATATGATTTGAAACAGTAATAACATTCTCAATCGTAAAATCATTTCATGAAGGTAGGTGGATAATATAATGCTAATCCTTGTGCACTCCATAATTCAATTACAATCGATATTCATGGAGTACTCATGACGTTTTGGCAAACTAACGCCGCTGCATTTTAACACTTGGGTGACGGGCCCCGAGAAATCTCGTAGTACGCTCGCGAGCTGTTGGTGACCGGCTTAGGCTAATACCTTTAAGTTTCATGCGCGCTTGGCCTACATAGGCCCAACATGACACCGTTCCCGTAGACTACACATCCCCACTCCACGCTTGTCCCCGCCCCGAAGGTCGGTCGGGGCCGGTCACCAACCGCTCGCGAGCGTACTACGAGATTTCTCGGGGCCCGTCACCAATGTGTTAAGAGATACATCTAAATCCAAGTCATACGAAATTTTCACCAGGAGAAGAAAAAGCAAACTCACATGCCGTGACCTGGAATCGAAGAGGATTTTTTGTGGCCTCAAGGCAATGTGCCTCGTTCTAGACCACTATACGATCACGGCTATCGAGTATGAACAACGAACCTCATAGAAAATGTATCATATGAAAAGACCATCCGTTCCCCATTCTCCACACTAGTCCATCACTATTGAGTATTTATTGGGTTAGAAAGAAAGTCTTGCAACACTCTGCTGGATTCTTGCATCCTTTCATATTGATTTTTCTGAATTGAAGCGGTAATAATGAAAGATTTCAGGCAATTAAACTAGGAGTTTTTGTCGCTAGATTCATGCAATAATATTTTCCAAATATAAAAAAACGATTTATGAAGGCACATGGATAATGGACATTATTTTTAACTCGACCATTCAACATTAATATGTATTCATTGATTACTCATGTAAATGGATGATAACCATATTTTCATACATTATTTCATATTAAGTTATGGTTATTTAAGAAATGAGACATTGAAGCTCCAATGCTCCACCACTGCTCCACCAGTATAACGATCCTTTCCTATGCTCCTGCGCTTAATTGCATGAATTCTTGTTCTCAGCACCCTATAAAATGGACTTTGCAATTGTTTACATAGTATTTACATATTATTAGGAAAGAGACTCAGCGAACGATTTATTTTTGCTTACCTGCACTGTTGTAGATTTGGAATTCCTTGGGGAAGGAGCAGCTATATGGAGCGGACAAACAATTCTCCAGAAGACTCATGAGACTAAAGATATAGATAAATTTGATGGGAAGGCCGTTCTTCTTATACGAGATCCTATCCGAGCACATTTGTCATGGTACACATTAATTATTGCCGGCGGTAAACATTACAACAGGAATTTTTCAGCCGTCCCAATACCAGAACCAGACAATCCAGGTATGTGGAACATTCGAAGTTACTCTTGTAAGTTCCATCTAAGTTTTGGGTTTTCATGTAATCAATTGATAACACTACCAAAAGTAGTAATAATTTAAGCCAGTTTACCGTATTTCTGTTATAATTTCCACGGTAGAAATGGGAAAATTTACTATTCATCATTTTCAGCTACACTTTCCACAAAATTTGCCCAATGAAAACCCATACCCATTATTTTTGCCCAAAAATGCAACCAAAAGTAATGTCAGAGGATCGCTTCTGGCCATACAGTGCGGTTCACAGGAAACCCTGTAACCCTTAGCATATTGATTAAATATGCATGACCCATTCCTCATATTCCCTGAAACTCCTCCTGTGGTAACTAAGCAGTCCCACCTTTTTGGTATATGTGAGCTGGGACACACCTTCCAAAATTAATGCATCCACAGGGCAACTATATTTGGAATTTATCATCAAATGACGTCCATCGCTACTACAGCGTTTCCCATGCATTATTCATGACGTCCAGCAAACGCAATTTTCTATGACCCATTCGTTCCTTACGGAAGTCGGAATTTTCTCATTGTGTTTAACCTTTCTATGGCAATAGCTATCTCAACTTCACCAAAGCAATGAGTGCCAACAAATAATATATTCTCAATCTTGCTGTAGCGTACATATATATTTAAAATATGGCAGGTGTGCCCACATTTATGATAAGCCAATTTTCAAACTCATCTCTGAAAGTTTATGGAGAGGATGCTTCAGGTCGCCAAAGTGTATTGAGGTGGTGAGCAAAGTTTTGGGAAGGAAGAATGCCTTCCTTCCCGAAACTAAAATATTCTTTCAACTTCAACTTCGACAAGTTGGCGAGAAATTTCGGCAGCAGAAACATTTTTCATGTTTGGGAATTGAATCATAGCACCCGCTTTGTCTGCTGACCAAGTGCCTATGAGAACAGCAATTTTTAACTAAGGGTACACCAAGTCACAAGCAATTACAACTGATCCACTTCACAGTGTTCCCACACATGCCTAACAAATTATTAAGCTACTACCAGCAACATTATTATAGGTTGCATAAGACACCGGTAATTAACAGTATAAACTTTTTAAACACTGTTATGTATGAAGAATCTGATATATATTTTTTATTGTAAATTTTTAAAGTAAATTACGTTACAATTGAATATTATAACGTTTTTAAAAGACGCCCGTGCATTTCCCAAGACGTATGAAACCAATAAAATGAAGTATGTTTTCTGCCCAAACATGATCGAGGTGGAATGAAGTGCTTCCCCAGGTAGCATTAGATATCCTCCGTACGATCGCAGAATATCCGCACCGGACGTTCAGACGTACGTTGGACATCCGCTCGGTACATGACGCGGATATCCAAATGCAACAGCTCTAGATCATCCGCTGGACATCCTCCTGAGATTCCCCCGAGTAGGTTCGGTGGATATTCCACGGATGTACTCGTAAATTCGTCTTGCAGGTATAGCGGATCCTCAGTACAGATGAATCTGGTTCTCTTCCTAAATTCCAATGGGTCCTTACGTAATTTAAACATTCTTTCGGTGGATATCAATGGCTCTGGAAGGTCTCTCTTGCTTTATCATCTCAGGATGTATGTGAATTGTTACAGATGAATCTGGTTCTCTTCCTAAATTCCAATGGGTCCTTACGTAATTTAAACATTCTTTCGGTGGATATCAATGGCTCTGGAAGGTCTCTCTTGCTTTATCATCTCAGGATGTATGTGAATTGTTTATTAATTATGCAATTCAGTGTTATCCAGGTAAAGCCCTGGAAGCAAATGGAAATTGCCTTCAATATGTCACACTTCGCTGCCCAGTCTCAAACCATTTCAGTCTCAAACCATGGTGTATTATCAGGAGCAAAAGGATCTCCTATCTTACTAGGTATGCATGATTTCATACATAGTGTAATGCCTTCATAATATTGAGTTAAGTGAACCAGCCATGAACATTCACTGCTATACCCTCAGGACAAAGTTATATAATTTTCTTTCAAAATAAGAAACAATGAATATCAGCATATGAGTCAATATGAAGAATGCCTTACGATTAACTAATGAAGAACATTATTCAGTAGTTCTATTGCTCAGCTATTTCCCTCCAGGTCAAACTGAAGCCTCATGATGTGATAACAAGCTTCTATGAAGATATAATCATTTTCCTTCTTTTTCTAATGAAATTACAAGGACCTAGGGAAAAAAATAATGAGTTCATCCAGTGTGTCCTCTCAAAAATGGTCCTTGCATGAAATCCCTCCCACCCAAAGAAATATTTCAATGGGAAAAGCAAAACTGAGATCAAGAATGCACAAGGAGTTATACTCACTCGTAATGGTATTGTACACTGGAAGGATGTCAAACCTTCGCTTTCCCTTCCTGCCTCCTAGGCTGAAAAGGTTCCCAACCTCATGACAGATGAGAACCTTCAGGATGCAGCGTGCTGTCTCTCCCACAGAGCTGCCTCCAATTCCGTGCAAGTAGGAAACCTGTTGATGACATGCAAATGTTCACAATTTCAAAATACACCATGGTTTGAGACTGAAATCTTGCACAGCCGAAATAACATGTTAAACAATTTCCTTATTTATTTCCTTATAGTTTCTGTTAATTCTTCAGTGAAGTGAAAATTGAAGTGCTCCCTTATAACCTGAAATGATGATACATGATGTAAAAATCTCAATGAAATATTGATTAAATTTTATAAACCCTACCAGTTGTTCAGAAGCATTTCCGTTTGTGTCTTCAATCATGTGGCATAACTCATCCAATGCCTCACTTGAATGAAGAGGCAAGACAGGGAAGGTCTCAGGGATAACTCCAGTTGATGTCTTCATATTTGGCATGTTGCTGATGAGAGTTTTGATCAGCTGAACTTTTTTCCTCAACAACTTCACATCTTGCTCGATTGTGACAAGGACTCTCAAAGTAGCCATATTGACTGAAACAGATTTAAAGTAACTAACTCATTTAATGGCTGTTACAATGGTAAACACAGCACCCTATCAAACAAGTTCAGCAGTGCAATATATAAATAATGTCACAGGGCTTTCATTACAATTTGCAAAAATTATGTGCTTTAATGCCTCACTGATATGGATTCCCATAAGAATGAGGGACTATCTCTTTTGTAGAGTGAAAAAAAATGAGCCTATTCATCTGGAAAGTAAATAAACTTGTCTACCTCACTCAAGAGTCAGTACTTAAAATGATACCTCATTCCATGGTGACACCAAGAAGCTTCTTAGGTATCTCCATGAAGTTCAACATTTTTGGTTCTGATAATTTGACTTAGACCATTTAACGTGGCACCTTGCATGAAATAGATATACTTACTTGCTTCTTGCTGAACATTCTGCAGACCCAAAGGGAAATTTTCTGAGGATTGTGAGTTGCAAGTCCCATTTTGCAGAGGCATTTAGCAGATTGGGAAGAACATTTTGAGAGGAGGCCTGTTGTTCTCTGACATGACCTGAGAATCTCGATGTAGATTTTGAGCTGCCTAAGAAATTTTGTCCATTTCAATGCACATGTCAGCAATTTATGAGGATAGTGTAACGATCGGCACTCTCTGGCGTGGCCGGTAAGACTAATTTACACTGGTAATTATGCTCTTACTGGCAAACTGCCTTATCGTTACTGATTTAGAGAATTTGCTCCCTTTGGAAAGGTTCGTAGTGGTTGATACGGAATCAATTACCTTGGGAAAGGATTCCTAAGCGAGCCGGGCTTCACATAGATTATATTTATTCTAATTTGCTACCTAACACACACTTCCAAATGTTCTGAAGATATCAAAGCTATTAATAATCAACCAATGATCTAATATTCTCAGCACAACCAAGCAAGGGCGACAGCTTCCAATTCGCAAAATACAGATGAGTTCTGAGAAAAGATAAGCAAAAACTAGCTCACCATCAATGCAGCAGCGCTCGCACCTTATCTCGTGATTTATCGAAATCAGGGCTAACACAATGAAATCGAAAGGGGTTGCTCGGGCTCCAACCATCGCAAGCCCACTCTCCGATCTCGTCCTTGCTATTTCTGATCGTTCCTTCCGGCTTCAACCACCAAGGAACTGGATCTGGCTCCAACCGGATCCGCCTTAGTCCGGCTTCAACCAGCACTTAGGTACTCGGCCCCAACCGAACAGAAATAGCCAGGTTCCAGATTACAAACGGGACCCTAGTCCTAACACGTGGTGACAGTAGCGAAGTCTGGAACACTCTGTCCTCTCTCCTCCTTCTCCTTCTTCTGAAGTTCGAGGTCGAGTGTATATAGTGTTCCTTCCCATTAGTCCATGTCACGGCATGTCGAGCAGTGAGTATCTGGATGACTGGACGAATGCTACCACATCAATAATAATCCTTTAATGAAGTGGTTCTCCGGTCGAACGTCGATTCCTTCTGACACATGTCTTGGAGCGCNATGCGATGCAGGTGTATTTTAATTTTGAAAAACAGAGAAAAAAAGGACATTACTTATGGGATGACCTGATATAAGGAAATAAATTGTTTAACATGTTATTTCAGCTGTGGAACATTTCAGTCTCAAACCATGGCGTATTATAAGGAGCAAAAGGATCTCCAGTCTATCTTACTAGGTATGCGTGATTTCATACATGGTGTTATGCCTTCATGATATTGAATTAAGTGAACCAGCCATGAACTTTCACTGCTATACCCTCAGGACAAAGTTCTGTAATTTTCTTTCAAAATAAGAAACAATGAATATCAGCATATGAGTCAATATGAAGAATGCCTTACGATTAATTGAAGAACATTATTCAGTAGTTCTATTGCTCAGCTATTTCCCTCCAGGTCAAACTGAAGTCTCATGATGTGATAACAAGCTTCTATGAAGATATAATCATTTTCCTTCTTTTTCTCATGAAATTACTGAAATTACAAAGATCTAGAGGAAAAAATCATGAGATCATCCAGTGTGTCTTCTCAAATATAGCCCTTACAGGAAATCCCCCCCACCCAAAGAGATATTTCAATGGGAAAAGCAAAACTGAGATCAAGAATACACAAGGAGTTACACTCATTCATAATGGCATTGTACACCGGAAGGATGTCAAACCTCCGCTTGCCCTTCCTGCCTTCTAGGCTGAAAAGGTTCCCAACCTCATCACATATGAGAACCTTCAGGATGCAGCGTGTTGTCTCTCCCACAGAGCTGCCTCAAATTCCTTGCAAGTAGGAAACCTGTTGATGACATGCAAATGTTCACAATTTCAAAATACACCATGGTTTGAGACTGAAATGTTCCACATCTGAAATAACGTGTTAAACAATTTATTTCCTTATAGTTTCTGTTAATTCTTCAATGATATGAAAATCTCAATGAAATATTGATTAAATTATGTAAACCCTACCAGTTGTTCAAAAGCATTTCCTTTCGTGTCCGCAATCATGTGGCATAACTCATCCAATGCCTCACTTGAATGAAGAGGCAAGACAGGGAAGGTTTCAGGGATAACTCCAGTTGATGTCTTCATACTTGGCATGTTGCTGATGAGAGTTTTGATCAGCTGAACTTCTTTCCTCAATAACTTCACATCTTGCTCGATCGTGACAAGGACTCTCAAAGTAGCCATATTGACTGAAACATATTTAAAGTAACTAACTTGTTTAATGGCTGTTACAATGGTAAACGCAGCACCCTATCAAACGAGTTCAGCAATCTAATATATTTGATATATAGACGATCGTGACTGACTGACTGACGCTAATTCTAACCATGTTCTAGACATGATGAGAGGCTGAAACTTGGTACATACATGGCTGTTAGATTGCTGACTCCAGAAAAATTCCAACTTTGGGGGTAAGTTAGCTGTTAGATTGCTGACTCCAGAAAAATTCCAACTTTGGGGGTAAGTGCCCTGGGGGCTCATTCCAGGGGGTCTCATTTTGTAAGCCTAGGTCTAACCCTCAGACGGACGCTTAGGCCTAATCCATTCTCAGGCTCCCCTTGCCTTCAACAAAACGGAAGGAACGTGAGTAGCTGATAGACTTTCTCTGGAGTCGACAACCTAACTTCGAATGCCCAACTTTGGGGGTCCACGCCCTGGGGGCACGTATTTTTTTTGGGGTGGGGGACTGATTTCCCAGGCCTTGGCTCAACCCATGGATGGATGCTTAGGCTAATACCACTCTCATACATTTTCTTCCTTCATGGAAGCAGGAGATACAATAAATAGTTGTATCATTCCACACCTTGGATGAAGTTTGACATAGAAGGTACGTGTCGTGAGGTGATTGACTTAGCAGGCCAATAGGTAACCCTTGGACAGACGCAGAGACCTACTCGAATCTTGCCCGAACCATTCGCATAGAGGAACTTCTCTGCCCATCTTACCGAGCATCTTTTTGTTTTAACCTGACGCGCTAGGCGTTCGAGCTATGCCGATGGGTCATTGGTGAAGAGAAGGGCACGAGTTGGTACGCTTGCAGATGTGAATGGGTTCTATTTATTTTTCTGGCAGGGAAACAGTATAAGATGTTCCATTGACATTCAGGATGACATTTTGATGTCCTTAAGTGGATTAGACATAGCCACTCGAGCTATGCCGTTGGGTCATTGGTGAAGAGAAGGGCACGAGTTGACGCGTGGTACGCTTGCAGATGTGAATGGGTTCTATTTATTTTTTTTGGCAGGGAAACAGTATAAGATGTTCCATTGACATTCAGGATGACATTTTGATGTAAGGTGGCTATGTCTAATCCACTTAAGGACGATTAGGCCAATGCTCACACTTCAACAAAACGGGAAGGTATACGGGCTGCATATACGGTTTATACGGTTTTTTCATAGACAACTGTATGGAACCATTAGAAGAGTTTGAAAAAGGTACTGCCATAGAGTCCTTTCGCCAGAATATAAAATTAACGACAAAGTTCCCTACAGTCGAATTGGAATTATCGCTTTGAAATTCAGAAGTAATGAGCTTATATGTCTGCTTCCTAGCCTCTCCCCCCCAGATGGAGATGTAAGCTTACGCCATTCTCATGAACAAGTTCCTTCCTCCTCAGTCATTGAAGGAAGTGTGTGTTATTGCTACGTTGTTCACTCTAGAGGAATTCGGACTTCGGAGGGAGTGAGGGCGGGGGTTGTACACGCCCTGGAGACAAATTTTGCAGGCCTAGGCCTACCCCATGGAGGGACCCTTAGGCCAATACTACTCTTATCCACACTCCTCCTAAAAGGAAATTGGATTGAAAATAAATAGCTGTTGGCTTGCATACTACAAATACAGTTCGACATTGGCGGTACTTGCCCTAATGGGAATAACTCAGCAAGCTTATATCCAACCCTCGGACGATTGCTCAGGCCTACATTGATCTTTAATATTAGCCATCTTAGCGGTAAAACTCTGAAGTGAGTTATGTTTTGCGATGCTGTGTGCAGAAAAATTCAGACTCTAGAAGTAAATGCCCTGGGGCACAAGTTTCAAACGGAGATGTTTTCCAATAATTTTTTTGCATCAGTTAAACTGATGAACACGGAAAGCTGGAACTTTGCAGGAATGTTACTACTAAGACATGGAGTTAAAGGAAAATGTTAAGTCTCGATACAT
>CAJPEV010004423.1:0-22271 GCA_905338385.1 Darwinula stevensoni | reverse complement strand
TTGGAATGTGAAGCGTTCAGATGCTCGGAAGCTATACTGAAAATATGGAGGAAGCATTCCGATCTTTCAAAACAGCGGATTTACGTGGTAGTGGACAGTATTGATCGCCGAAATCGTCTGGTTAATATCCTAAGTTTTGTATCCAAAGAGATGATAATGTTCATTGGGACAGGCGGACAATTTCTTGGAAGATGCGATCAAATTTGTGGTGCACAGTCACATTTTTTGTTAGTCGTGACCGGTGAGCAGATTCTAGGATATCATGAAAGTGAGACAATAGTCATCCTAGATCTGCCAGAGAGCAAGTGGAGGAATTTTGTTCGCATAGTGTCTTCACGCCACGAAAATGTCATTATACTCATGGAACAAGAATCACTGCAACTGGGGAAATATTTCTATATTACGAATATCGGGCTGGAACAGTCAAGGAAAATGGTTTGTGAAAATTACCCAAATTTCGAAGAAAAGCCTGAGGATAGGGATAGGGATGCCAATAGGATGGACGCTGGGAATATAGCACACCTCGATGAGAGAGAGTGCCACCAGAATAATCCAGTTTGGCGAGAGATTCCACTCAAATTCGGGGCAAACTGGCAGCAATCTGAAGAGGCAGGTCTGCACCCAGTCCGTTTGACTCTCATCGTTGGGCCCCCCTCATCAGGGAAAAGTTTTGCATTGCTAAATGGGATGAGGCATCTCGCTAGTCAAGGCCAGACCTGGAATAACATATTACTAATGCATATGGGAAGCCCTCTGAGTCAGGAATTATCACGAGTATACCTTGAGAGCTACCATTTGCAAGTTGACATCATTCGATCGAAACCTCTGTCCCCCCTTGAAATTGTCAAAGACGATCGAGTGGGCGATAAGGTCTGGGCATATCGCTCTGAGCCCTTCTATTGTTATGTCGACGATTATTCCATTAAGTCCTACAACACCAATGACGAAATTAAACTCTGGGCACAGGCCCTGGATGAATTGAGAAAATGGAAAAAAAACCTCATGCTGACCGTCGCGTTCCAGCCCCACGCAGGAGGTGGTCGAAGAATTTCCATGAAAAAACTCCTAAACTCACTTCGCAATCAGGAGGATGTGACATTGATTGAGCTGCCAAAAAAGTATTTTCCTCACCATACAAGCCAACGCCTTCTTAATTATATTTCAAATAATGAGACACACACTCCGTTGGGTTTATTAACCAAAACCCTCCATACTGCATCCCGTCCATGTGCTTGGTTCAGAGGCCCTAAGCCTCAATACCTCAAATGTGCGTATGAATGCGTTGGCCATCACAAGAACTACCCTTGCCAGGGACAAGAAAAGTGCGAACCTTTCGTTGGTGCCTTCATGTGCTTCAAATATTTAGTGGCACATTTAAAGATATATCTTTCAGCTGCTAAACAAGCTTCCATACATGTGCTTGTCTCTAACTTAAAAATGATGGAATTTCTGAAGGCGACGAGCGAAAACGATGATCCGAGGTTGGAGTTCAATCACCCCAAGGACTTTCGAGGGTGTGAATCCAGTGTTGTTATCACTGTCAATGTGGAAGGCTCATGGCTCCAAGAAAGCGTCTCGAGAGGCCGAACATACCTTTACATCATAGATTGCTTATCAGAGCACGAGCACGTTTGGCTGGCAATGCAAGAAGAAGGGCATGTGGATATCCAGATGGTGCCAAAAGAGGACGTCGACATCGACGACGAAGCCATACTCCACAGCCTAGATGTTTTTGGGAACTTCCTGCAGGTGGGTCTTTCACTTTCTCCCTCTGTAAAGCTAAGAGCAAGATCTAATAGAGCTACCGCTTCTCCTTCCTAGCTGTCATCTCCCTTTTCGTTATTATTCTTCCTTTTTAGATGGATGAAATTGGTCAGCGCAATTTAGAGGCTGAAGATAAAGTATACAAAAAAATTATAATTCATTTTATCCAAAAAGAGTAAGCAGTCTATGCCTCTCTCATAGGCGTCACCTGTAATTGGTGCTGCTATGGGAACCAAGAAGAGGGCAAGAAATCCTTTAATAGATTCTTCTACAAGAAGGCTGAGCCCCTAAACTTGCAGGAATTCATGGCTCATTACGCCTGACTTCTTCCATCCATGGGGTGGAACGTCAAAATCGTTAGATTTACAAACTAGTGATACCTTCAGTGACTTCATATAACATGTTGCTTTTGGGGTTTCGCATAACCCTTTGTAGCGGAGTTCCTCCTACCATGAATAATTAAAGTCACAAACTTTCAGACGAATGTCTGTAACTTTAATTTCGATATCGAATACAGATATTTGGTAGCTTAATGTGACAGAACGTCATTTCGAATTGCAGTCATTTTATTTTGCAGAATTTATGTAACACAAGAAATACAAATACAGTATCCTCACTTTAGTTACCGTACTATGTTCGTTAGTCTCAATAGACACTAGTATAGCCATACCTACGTTAGTAGCCAAAGCTTATAAATTAAACTTAAATGTTCTCCAAAGAATTAGTGAACCACGAAACTATTATTAAACCTTGAAGTGCATGCTGCCTACGGCTATGGCATTGGTATGTCCAGATGATCTGACGCTGATTCTGAACACATTGCAGATAATATTACAAGTTGAACTTCGGTGCTAAACATATTCTCGCAGTGCTGACTTCTGGCAAAATCATACTATTTTCCGGTGTACCCAATTGGGGAACGTATAGTAAATAAATAATTCGAAAATTGATTTTTCGTATATGCTAAATGGTCATTCCAGTTTGTTGGAAAGTTTACTACATGAAGAGGGAATTTTTTTTGGAAGGTAACTATCCCCCATCTTCCCAGCGAAAAGAAACCTTCAAGTTGGTTGCTGTTTTATTACGGTGGTTGTGTATGAAGCATGAATAAATTGCGATGAAGCCCAATGGGAGCTAAATACCTCAAGTTATCACATTTCACTTTAAGTCATTCTTGCGCAAATGAGGTGTTCAAAATTTGGAAAATTGTCGTTCTTCAAAGTGATAATGAGAAATTCCTTTAAATAAGCTTCTCAGGTCTTTGGAAGAAAATTGACAAAATACGATAATTTATTGTCTCTCTCTCCGAATAGGAAATTTCAATGACAGTATTTTCTATGTCTAGGGATGCAAGGTGTGCGAGGAGTTTTCATACCTGGGACACATGGAAGTCTATGATAGGAGAGGAAATGTGAACATTTGGTGTGATCTGAAAATATACATGGGAGCTGATGATGAGAGGCATCTGCAGAATGTCGTTGGAGAATATGTCGCCCATAACTATCCTGAAGCATATACAAAAGCTTGTTCGTTACCAGAGGGATACATTTTGAAGGAAAATATTTTCAATATGTTAAGGATGAGAGCCCATGCTGGCAAGGAGGAAGTAGACATGCCACCAGATCAACAGTCCGTAGCGATGGTGTTTGATCGCATTAAAGATGCATTGAAGGATGTACCCTCCTTAACAATCGCTGATTACTCCTTCACAGACACCTTATTCAAGGTCATCAATGAAAATCAGAAGGATGACTTTATCCGGCAGTCAGGAGTTACTGAAGAATACCTTGAATCTGGTGCCCATGATGTATTCGGAATTGGAATATCTGGAAATGATATTTTGGGGTTGTTCTTTCAAATCGGGGGAACGGACTTGGACAGAAATTCCCTCAGACCGTTTAACTTGCTGAAGAGGGCCACTCAACGGGTTCTAAATGATATAAATGTTTTTTGTACAATTTGTTGTAAATTTTCGATTTCAAGAGTAAAGCTGGCAGGTTTCGTTGCTTTTCCAATGCTTAGCGAATCTGATTTGCAAAAAGTGATTAAGTGCAGAGATTGCCGAGCACGAATAGTCGCCCTTGAAGATCTACGTGACCCAGAGAGCTTTAAGAGGTTTTTAAGAAGACACGATATCAGGTTGGATGTACCTTGGGATCGGAATCCTGAGTCCCCTGTCATGAAGACGTTCAAGGACATATTCAACATCTATGTTTGCGCAGCATCAGCTGTGGATCTCCCACGCAGCCCCACTCAGTTGTATACAATAAGTGAAGAGCACATGAAGCCGATGCTTGTGATTCTCACTCCCCAACAGAGGGAGCTAGTGAAGAGTGAATTAAAGATTCTGCTCGTGACTGGTGTCAGTGGAACAGGCAAAACCTTCGTTCTAAAGAGAAGAGCCATACAGATGAAGGAGAAAGGTTCAGTACTGGTCCTGAATATTGCCGGTGGAAGCCTCACAGAGGATTTACAGCATGACTTTGAAGGCGAGACAAAACTTCCTTAGTCGAATCATGTCAACGTCTTCTATAGTTTAGGTATTGGTACGCTACGTGAGGGGAAGAGTTTCGGGAAATGTTTGGCTTTATTCACGTAGATGGGTAAGTGACATTACTCGAGCCTCCAGTAATTGCCTCCAGAAAAACTTCAAGCGAAAGATGAAAAACAGAATTAACTCATGTTATCCCAATTTGAAATAACGCTTCGTTGTTCTCAATTTCGACGTGCTTTACTTTGAAGCAGCGGATAGCACAAGTGTCGCAAGCCTTTACACGCTAAAGCTTCCATCTGCTTCACAGGAATGAAACTAAGTTGTGGGTCGAAAAAAGTGACGCATGTTGCCCCATCTTCCCTATTCTTAAGATTTTAAAGATAAATATTACTCAATATTCTGAGTCAATTGACTCCCGAAGCCTCTAATTGGTCTGCCACGCACCCAAGCGAACTGACAGAGCGGCATCCTGCATTTTAAAAAATACTTCAAAATAATGACCGTTTCCATGATGATGATTCTGACAGAGCCTCAAACAGAAAAGTACAGGGTGGCGCACGAAAAACCGGCCCGCCTCGTAGGCCATCGTGGGCGTAGGTCTCGGACTCCGTACACTCCGTCTGTGTACACGCTCGTGGTAGGCGGTCGGAGACGGGCCGGTTTTTCGTGCGCCACCCTGTACTAGTGCATAATGTTTTCTTAATAGGGAAGAAATTGAGATCCTTACCCAAACCAGAATTGAGATTTGTGCTCTCCTTAACCATAGGGGTCACTGTATAAAACTCAAGAAGCATTAATCTGAGGTGGTTTCTTACAACTGCAGATTAAACAATGAAAAATTATCAGCAGTTGCTTTAAGTCGAAGGCCCCTGTAAAAGGAAATGAAAAAACGATCATCTCCTTCGCATCTGCCGTTCCCTGATAATTTCTGGGTAAAACGGAAAAACCCCGTGGAGGACATTTCCAAATTAGGAAACTCTAATCTGATGGCGACGTCCTATAAATTGAATCGGAGCCGTTTAATGAATGAATAATACGGTTCATACATACTTCGAATATAAATGAGATTTTACCATTAAAGTAGAGCTTGAAAATCTGAATTTTAATCTATTTTAATCCCATATTTAATATTCATGTGTGGTGAGAGTAAAGGCAAATATTTCGTTACGGCGAGTTTTACTCCTGTCATATGCATCGATAGAGCAGGTTACTTGCTTCACTTAATGTTCGCTGCCTCATGAAAAATTCCACATGAATTGTATATTTTATTTTTTGTAATGTTAGGTCGAGTATTTGTCGATATATGGTGTAGCGCTTACAGTATCATGAAGAGTGTCATTTGAAAAGTTGTCATCTTGAAATCATACTTACCAGATATGATTGTTGCAAGTACAATTAAAGAGTTTGTATTCGATGATCAACCTTCATATTTCCAAGTCAACTTCAAATAGAATATTTGCTTTACGAAAGATCCAAATTGAAAATGTTCTTTTTTATTTACTCGCTGTAGTATTTTAGGGAAATTTTCTTCAACAATTTCTCAAGTCGTTTACGCTACAATGAACATGTTCTTTTTTATATCCCAACAGCAGCAAAAGTGAATATTGAAGTCATTGATGGGAGGCAGAAAAACTTGGAGGAAGACCCTGGTGGATTAATGAGGTTCTTAAAAAATGAAGGAAACGGAAAGCACGTCCTCATTGATGAGGTACCCATCACTTTGGGTTTCCAGGGTATCATCACCACAGAAGCTCTTTCTGACCACTGGCGATGGATTGGAAACTTGGACGTGAAATCCTTAACTATATGTTTTCGACCAAATGACCAGTCATACACAACGGATTTCCCCATCGAAGAGGTCAAACCAGCTGGACACGAAATCACTGTGCTGAGTAGCGTAAAAAGGAACACAAGGCTCATATCAGAATTGTTTACCTCCATCGGAAATTTCTCTCGACGCGTCTTTTTATCGTCTCAGCCTTCCTTAAATATTGATTACGAAGAAGGAGTTGGAGAATACCTCCCTCGTTTCATTGAGATGAAATCTTGCCAGGCCCTTCATCATGCATGCAAATATAAACACATATGTGAGGTTGTGAGGGCCTTGCACGCCATATATGAAGAATGCAGGAAGGCATTGGAAAATATGGCAGTTTTTGTTGTCGTATATGATGAAGCGAAAAGGAATGTTTTCCTGAACATACTCGCCTTTTTATACCCGGAGCTACCTGTCCTTTACCTATCCGATGGTGATTTCTTGATGAAGATTGACGGAGAGGGAAGAACCCCTCAAGGCCCCTTTCCTCTTGTCGTTGTCACAGGCGATGAAATGATCGGTTGTTACCCTTCGAACTTGACAGTGGTCGTTGACTTCCCTCTGACACAATGGCTAAACTATAGTCGATTGATAGCAACCACTGGAGAAAACAAAATCGTCGTGGTTGAGGGAGAAGAGTGGAGGACGGGGAAATTTTCTCTAGTTCCGAAGGAAATAAAAGAAATTCAACAATGGAAGATTGAGAAGACAAGTGTGGATAATGCTTATCTCATGGCAAGACTGAGGAGTGCATGTGAAGAGTTCCAAGGGAAGGACATCGAGAAGGTGGACGATTGGAAAGTTTCTAAGAGACCCTTACCAGAAATGCGCATGGATTGGGATGGGAATGAAGGTAAGGAGGATTCAGACGTGGCAGAAATGCTGAGATCATGGCTGAGCGGGATATTTGGCCACCCGGCGACGGGAAAGTCCAGGAAAATAAATGCGCTCATTGGACAAGTGAAGCACAGACTGGTCCTTTTCCACTGCGGAAGAGAAATGTCTTATCAAGTTTATCGACAACGCTGGAAAGAACATGCAAATATAGATATTGTCCAGACATGGGATATCGAAACTCTTTCAGATATCTTTCGGAAATTGGAAAAAAAGAGGGAGAAGTGGAAGGCGGAAGGAGGGGAGCCCGAGGCGGACCCACTGGTCGCGGTAGTTGAAGACTGTCCATTCTTCCGCCAGTTTCCAGTGACCACCACTGCTGAAAGATTGAAAGCGATGAAAGTGAAGCTCATTCTTGCCTTTAAACCCCACTCTGAAGACGAGCCTGAGATCCCAGTGGACAGATTTGTAAAAATGCTTGAACAGAACAACAATTGCTCTGCGTTAGTTCTTCGATTTCAAGCGACCAATGCGACTCTTATGAAGTTTATCCGAGGAAATGAGACACCAATTGCCCTTAATTTAGAATCTAAAAATCTTTCCGTGTCAGCAATGCCTGCCTCTATTGTCCGTGGCCTGCCTGTCGAGTATGTGGACATTGAAACCAAGAAATGCACAGGACAACATATGGGTTATATTTGCAAGGGAAGCAGCACATGCGGAATAACTGTGAATGCTCTCTCTTCTCTTCTTGAATCAAAGCGTTCCAAATCGCAGGACAAAATTCCTTATATCCTAGTATCGGAAAAAGGCTTGCTAACACTAATCCGAGAAAAAGTTGAGAAAATCTGGCCTGATGTCCAAGTGAAACATCCAAAGGATTTTCGCGGGTGCGAGACTTCTGTCGT
The DNA here is from genome assembly GCA_905338385.1 of Darwinula stevensoni. Lineage (NCBI taxonomy): Eukaryota > Metazoa > Arthropoda > Ostracoda > Podocopida > Darwinulidae > Darwinula > Darwinula stevensoni. The sequence continues at coordinate 14,455 of CAJPEV010004423.1, read as the reverse complement.
AATATCTTTCAACGTCAGCGATGACTGGCTGCTGGAAGTCATCTCTCGCGCCAGGACTGAATTAATCGTCATCGACAACCTCATCGAACATAGAAACTTTTGGAAGCAGATGAAGAAAGAAGGACGCGTGGTCCCCAAATCTTATCTCACAGCACAAGAAGATGACCTAAGCCTCCTACTGCGATTAGATGATGAAGAAGTTTTCCTGGATGTGAGTCTTGGCTTTTTCTTTTTCACTTGATGGAAGGCCAAAACTCTCTTAACGCCAAGTCCTCCTCCTAAGTGGTGTTTTCCATACGCATTGAAATATCCAAAATCGAGATATAACTACAGGGTATATTTACAGTACATGTATAAAAGCCTCAATGGTCTATTTGAGAGCGTGTATGGATAGTTGGGCCCTGTTTCCGGAGTGAAAGACTGGTTGGAGTGATGGACCATCTCTAGAAGTGGTGATGATGGAATATCGTGACCAGTTCGCAAAAAATGCTAACTGGTCACGATGTCTTATGCTTAAAAATTTTAAATCATCCAGGCGATGGCTGAGAAGTTTCGTGAAACTGGGTAAGTATTAAATCGGTTCAAGGAAGGTCAAACCGAAAGTTGACTGTCAGTACGAATGAAAATTTTCAGGGATTCAATAAGATTATGAGATCCTCAATCTTTTTTCCCAAAACTGTGAAATGTAGCATTAGACCAAACCACCTGGAGGTGACCAACGAGGTCACCTCCAGGTGTTGGATCGATGTTGTTAGAATGGTATATGTTACCATGACTGGAGAAGCTACTTGTTAAGCAATTATGCATGAAATTATTTGGGTGGGGAAATGGTGTTCTTGTTCTGTCACCCATTCTCCACCTGAAGAAAATAAGTTACTCGAGTGAATCTCTGCCAAGAAAATACAACACTATTTCGACAAGAAAAGTTCAAATTTGGTGGGGCGTTGGCAAGACCACCCAGAGACGATTTCATATCTTCATAACACTGTTTCACAGGTAGCCGCCTTTGGAAACCTTACCAATTCAGCATTCCCAATTTTTGTTGTGATCAAGTTCATCTGTCCTAGACGGTGACCTCGTTTGGCTTCCTGTTACGCGGCGCAATAATAGTAAACCATTTTTTTTTAAGTAATGACTCTGATTAAAACTCGGAAAGTCAACACTGGAAAATTGCATTAGGATTATGCAATATCGAATGCCACTGGGCCCGAACTTTAGGAGTGGCCCTCATATTTCTCAGAGAAGTGCAAGGCAGATTACTAGACACATTTGTACACATGCATACCGAATTCAAGTATTCCAAGCTCTTTCTCCTAGAGGTGAAAACATGAGTGTCGACTGCTATGCTCCTGTGGTGACGCAACATTATCCAGGCGCCAATTATGTGACGAACCGGTGGTGGTCTGATAATTGACACGTTCTCCCTTACGGAAATGTCCTATAGGAAACCTATAGTTATNCCAATTATGTGACGAACCGGTGGTGGTCTGATAATTGACACGTTCTCCCTTACGGAAATGTCCTATAGGAAACCTATAGTTATTTCTTATAGGAAACCTATAGACTTTCCTATAGGTTATTGAAGCACGAAAACCCTATAGGATCCCTATAGGGTCTTATAGGTCTCCAGACCTATAGGATTCGGGGAGGATACTTTGGGTTTCGAAACCTAGGCATTAACGACAAAAAGGCGACCGGGGTTAATATTGGCGCAGCATTTCGGTGTAAATAAAAAAACCTATTAGGGGTTTTTCCATGGTAGGGACACATGCATTATCAATACCAGTATTTTTTACCAGAATTTTTTAAAGATATATATTGTGACGGATTAGGATGCCATCGAGAAGGTTAATGGATGACTTAGGTTCGATGCTGTAGTGGTAGCACACCAGACTGGCAATCAGGAAGCCGGGGTTCAATTCTAGGCCTCCTCTTGGCTTTCTTTTGACTTCTCATGCCTTCCAACTACTGTTACTCATTCCCCCTCTATAACAATGTTTTTGCTCGAGTTAAATTGAGAAACCCAGAAAGCTGAAACTTGGCTTGGACGTGCCTATCGAGACGATGAGTACGGGAAAAATGTAAAATTTAATACCCATGCCCTGTGGGGGCCTATTTTTAGGGGCCGACGTATTCACGTTTTTTTTTCCATTGCATATTGATTTGGTATGGAAAGATGAAACTTGGTACATAATTACTTATTGGGATTCTGAATGCAGAAAAATTTAGACTTTGGAAGTAAATGCCCAGGGGGCACAGATTTGAAAGGGAGATATTTAAAATAATTTTTTTGCATCAGTTAAATTGGTGAACATGGAAAGCTGAAGCTTTGCATGAATGTGACTACTGAGAGAAGGAGTTTTAAAAAAAGTTAAGTCTCTATACATCCCCTGAATAATTTTTTTGAGGGGTGATGTTTAAAAAAATATTTGTCATGGTGAATTGGACAGAAATGGAAGATGAAACTTGGCACACGCACAAGTGACATAATATTCTTGAGTTGAGGGAGTATTCAGCTTTCATGGTGCATCCCCTCCTGGCATAGCTTTTGGGGGCTTTGGCTTTTCCAAATATATATTTACACCCCGCGAAAAGAGGAAACGTGTAAGGTTGAAAGTTTGTGGGCATGTAGTTTGATTTTAATTTCAGTTGGTTGACATTGATTTCGGTTTTTAAAAAAATGTACTTTTCGGTTAAAACGCCTGCAGGCACATATATTGCAAAAGGCGTATTTTCTCCATCCAGCAAAACAGAGGGCGCTATATAGTTTAAACATGCTGAAAAAAAAACATCATGGATAGTGAGTAAATAAAAATTTCTACATTTATTATACAGTATATAGAGGACGGTGAGTTGCTGACTGACTGACATAAGTCGCTATTCGCATGCTGAGTTCAGTACAAATTCCACTTTGGTGATACACGCCATAGGGGCATACCTTTTCGGGGAACATATTTTCAAACAGTTCTCCTTGTTTCAATGAAACGGAGACCCATGGAAAGCTGTAACATGGCAAGAACGTGACTGAAGCACTCAGCTCAAATGTCAAATGCTAAATTTTCAAAATATTTTTGGGGGACATATTTATTGCGGACGTAACGTTTTCAAAGAATTTTAAATATCTTTGCTAGTCGGGCAGAAATAGAAAAATAGCAGCTGGCGCACGCAGAACGGACGTGATGTTGATTTAAGGAAAAATTCAACTTTTGCTGAGCGCCTCCCCAGAGCAAAGCTTTTGGGTGGGTTGCTCTTCCAAATATATATTTTACCGCCAGCAAAAAGGGGAAAAGCATCAGGCTGAAACTGGGTGGCATGGAGTTCCCTGTGTCTATATTTCAAAATGTAAAAAAAGTTTCGTAAAAAAAATCAGGAGATTTTTTTAAAGTCCCATTTTCGTGAATTATTTTTCCATCCAACGAAATAGAAACAGTAAAGTCAAAACTCCCTCTGAAGTACCTGTTTGATGTCTGAGTACAGGAAAAATCCTACTTTTGAAATATGTACTCTTAGCGTAGATTATAGGACGGAAGTATTTGAAAATGTTTTCTTCTCCCTTATAAAAAAGGACACACGAAAAGATTTCAAATTAGGCACACTAGAAATTAAAGAAGTAATGATTTTGATAAAAATGAAGACTTTCGTGTACATATGTCATATATTTCAATGGGACGTACTTTAAATACGTGGTTGCCATTCCTCAAAGAATAAATGAAATAATCACCATCCAAGGTAAAGGAGCGCCGAAGGCGCGACCACAGCGAGTTTCTTTGCCCGAAGGGCAAACAGACTCGCTAGTCTGATATATACATTTATTCAAGTCAGTTTCATTTTTTTGGCCCACCTTGCAGCACAGATAGATTATATAGAATGGATTGGTACATGGGGAACTCCCTGAAGGATACCAAGCTTCTCCCCACCATTCCCAACCCGTCCTTCAAACTTCAAATTAGTTGTATTTTCTTCTAAATAGGACAACTGCCTCCAGTTATACAGGGTGTCCCAAAAGTCCCTGTACAACTTTGAAATTAAATTTCAAAATAAACCGTAAGAGTTAGAACTAATTTGTTTATTGCATCATAAAATACATTTTAAAAATTTTCTTACAATATTAGAATATAGAAATTTGCTCTGCGTTTTTTGCATGGAGAACGTCAAGGCGATAACCAATTTCTTGCCACGTTTGCTGTAACAAGGCCACATCAACATTCCTTATAGCATCACGAATTTTGTGGAACTCCTCAATGTTGCTCACTTTTGTAAGGTATTGGTCTTTCACATAAACACAGACATAGACATTTATTGTGCGGCAATAAGCAATGCATACACACTAAAGGAAACACGTGGGGAAAACATTTGATGGAATTGTTTCCGGGGTGTTTGCACAAAAGAAGTCGTTTCTTTGGGAAAAAGCTTGACTTATGTAACAGACGAGCTTTTTCTGTGTATTTTCATTGCTGGAAGACATTAGCGAGGCGAACTTCTGCCGACTGGGATGTTACCAGAAATATCAATAGTTGGAAGGATTTTTACGAATGAAGTCACATGCTGGGCATATGAGAAGAATGTGGTATTTATCTTCCACCTCATTTAACGAGCATATAGAGCAGAGTCATCCATGGTCAACCTAATGGCGCCAATAGTCATGACAATGAATAGCTTACACATTCCACAGCGAAAATTCGCCATCAGAAAACCTGACTGTGGGTTCATTTTCAAGTAGGGTTTAAGCCTTAGATCCTGTTTAAACAAACGATATATATTGTATCTGGAGGATGAGTTGAAGATTTCCATCCAGTTCTGTCCGTCAATGTCATTCAGCCTCATCAGAGAAATTGTTTCGGGTGTACTCCAAGCCTCTGAGTCCAGATTCTGCCAAATACATGTCTCATCAATAGATCTCGTATGTGGTGGGCCAAACATGGTATGTTGCTGGAGATTCGGTTGACCCCTCAAGAAGATATTCAATGGAATAATGTCTGGTGAACGTAGAGGCCATGTCACTGGACCACATCGCCCGATCCACCTCTACGGGAAATTTATGTTGAGACATTCACGCACTGCCGAACTCCAGTGTTGCGACACTAGAGTTTAGCAGTTCCATGGCCTTCACGTTCACCATACGTTACCCCATTGGGTTTTATCCTGTGGGGTTATACAAAGGACCAAGTACACCGTACACAAATGGACAACATTGAAGAGTTGAAGGACAGAATTCGGGATGCTATAAGGAATGTTGATGTGGACTTTTTACAGCAAACGTGGCAAGAAATTCGTTATTGCCTTCACGTTCTCCATGCAACACACGCAGAGGGCCTTTCTTTATTGTAAGAAAAAAATGTTTATTATAAGATATTGTAAGAAATTGAAAGATATTGTAAGAAAAAAACCTTTTTGAGATGCATTTTATGATGCAATAAACATATTAGTTCTAACTTTTACGAATGTTGTTTTATTTAATTTCAAAGTTGTACAGGGACTTTTGGAACACCCTATTCTTTCGATATAGAGTCAGTTGCAGGGTTACTTGGAAGCTAAAGGCTATTCAAACGAAATAGTCAATTTTCAGCTAGTGCTATCCATGTCGGAAGTCACCTGGCCTAAGATAAACAACTTTCTAGAGCCCATTTGAATTGACATTGAACCTTTTTATGTGGGTGGTTGAGGTAGGATAGATACCTATTCCATGCTACTAATACCAGGATGTTCCGTAATGTCGCATAAACGGGATTATCGTAATTTAGCAAAGAAAATGTTCTAACATCTTTGAATTTCTACATTTTATAAACCTACTTGCGCAACTTTACCATACATTGAAAGCCATTATATTTATTTATTGAAGTGTGAGTCAAAGCACGAGTGCTGCCAATTACAAACTCGTGTAAGTAAATATCAGAGTTAGAAAGCGAGACCTATCCTCATTGAAAAGAGGCTTTCGCTGAACAATGCCTGCTCTTCATGTTTTCATTCAGAATTCAAATTTTCTATAATGAGAACTGCTTCATTGCGGGTATCTTCCCCATATTGCAGTTACCGACTTGGAATGAGGTAGGAGATCGAGTCGGCGAGGTAGCGGTGCTGAGAGGTGACGTCCTGGATGAGAATACTGGCGCCATCCTTTCCACCTCTACTGAGGCATGGCCAGTCATTGATGAGGAGCTTCCTCTGTCCTCAAAACCTTTCACTGATTGGGGATGTATATGGAGTGGTGAGTACAAGTTGCCCAGTAGAAAATACGAATTGCAAATGGGTAAAACTTTTCAACTGGACACCTAAATCATGGGCTTTCACATCAGTGTGAAGGTGAGACTTAAAAAGAAACTGATGTTCTGCTTTGAAACATATGGCAATTTTGCGCCGGAGGTGACATCTGTCTAGCAGGAAAGAAACTAATGGAATGCTAAGCTAAAAATCGAACTTTATTTTGAAAATAAACTTAATTCGAGGGTCAAGAAAATTCATAGGAACCAACGAAATAATTTTGATGAATTACATTGGAAAAACAGACAATCGGTTTAAGAACCGGACTTGTTAAAGTAAAAACCTTAAGTAAGCCGGTTAAAGTAAATATTGGGTCGATCCGGTTGATCTAGCCGTATCAAAACATTCCATACAACCAAGTTTTTTTTAAAGCAAAAAAGTTCATCTAACGAAGTAATCGCCATCAGTCAATCACATTCTGCCAACAATCAGGCAGACTCCTGATTCCATCCCTGTAGAACTGTGCTGGCTGTGAATCGAAAAAATCAGTCAGCCAGTTTTCGACCTCGGCGTCATCATTGAACCTTTTCTGGCGAAGATGGTTGTCCAGAGCGCGGAAAAGATGGTAGACGGTTTGCGTCAGATATGGAGGGTGAGGCAGAACCTCACATCGCAGTAGTAGGCGGCGGTGATGTTGGCATCGGGTGGGAGCAGCTCGAAGTAGATCACGCCTTGCACGCCCCACCGAATGCACAACATGCCTTTCGGGAGTGCAGGTCATCTTTCTGTTCCCGCTCTGGCTGGCCGTCGGCATCGACGCTCTGGCGCCTGCATCGGTAGTTGACGTACAGCATCCATATTTCTTCTCCAGTGACTACGGAATCCAGACAGTCGTTTTTGCGCTCGTACGACAGCAGCAAAGTGCAAACCTCAGCACGGCGTTCGCGGTCGCGGTCAGTCAGATCGTGGGGTATCCATTGACCCAACTTGCTCTTCTTGCCGATTGCAGCCAGGTGCGTCACGATCGTGGACTGGGCACAGCCAAGTACTGTCGNGGATATTGAGCGGACCCTTGATGTCAGTGCTGGAGATCGTATGCTGTCTGTCACCCCACCGATACCACACGGGTTTATATTCAGGTATTGCTCATTGAGTATCTATGGTCTAATAAGCGGTTAGGGGAACAGAATTTTGAATTTTTGCCCCATATCCATTTCCTGGTTCTCATTATTATTGACCTCTTTCCAAGCTGGTTGTCACAATAAAGTAATTGTATATTTAAGGAGTCAACGGAGTCATTATAAACCTCGAACACGCTGGCGATCTCTTCGTGATAGTCATTAACGTTAAATCACGTCGGAGCCGCCTACATCGGGTGTACTCCAAGCCTCTGAGTCCAGATTCTGCCAAATACATGTCTCATCAATAGATCTCGTATGTGGTGGGCCCAACATGGTATGTTGCTGGAGATTCGGCTGACCCCTCAAGAAGATATTCAATGGGATAATGTCTGGTGAACGTAGAGGCCATGTCACTGGACCACATCGCCCGATCCACCTCTACGGGAAATTTATGTTGAGACATTAACGCACTGCCGAACTCCAGTGTTGCGACACTAGAGTTTAGCAGTTCCATGGCCTTCACGTTCACCATACGTTACCCCATTGGGTTTTATCCTGTGGGGTTATACAAAGGACCAAGTACACCGTACACAAATGGACAACATTGAAGAGTTGAAGGACAGAATTCGGGATGCTATAAGGAATGTTGATGTGGACTTTTTACAGCAAACGTGGCAAGAAATTCGTTATTGCCTTCACGTTCTCCATGCAACGCACGCAGAGGGCCTTTCTTTATTGTAAGAAAAAAATGTTTATTGTAAGATATTGCAAGAAATTGAAAGATATTGTAAGAAAAAAACCTTTTTGAGATGCATTTCATGATGCAATAAACATATTAGTTCTAACTTTTACGAATATTGTTTTATTTAATTTCAAAGTTGTACAGGGACTTTTGGAACACCCTATTCTTTCGATATAGAGTCAGTTGCAGGGTTACTTGGAAGCTGAAGGTTATTCAAACGAAATAGTCAATTTTCAGCTAGTGCTATCCATGTCGGAAGTCACCTGGCCTAAGATAAACAACTTTCTAGAGCCCATTTGAATTGACATTGAACCTTTTTATGTGGGTGGTTGAGGTAGGATAGATACCTATTTCATGCTACTGATACCAGGATGTTCCGTAATGTCGCATAAACGGGATTATCGTAATTTAGCAAAGAAAATGTTCTAACATCTTTGAATTTCTACATTTTATAAACCGACGTGCGCAACTTTACCATACATTGAAAGCCATTATATTTATTTATTGAAGTGTGAGTCAAAGCACGAGTGTTGTCAATTACAAACTCGTGTAAGTAAAAATCAGAGTTAGAAAGCGAGACCTATCCTCATTGAAAAGAGGCTTTCGCTGAACAATGCCTGCTCTTCATGTTTTCATTCAGAATTCAAATTTTCTATAATGAGAACTGCTTCATTGCGGGTATCTTCCCCATATTGCAGTTACCGACTTGGAATGAGGTAGGAGATCGAGTCGGCGAGGTAGCGGTGCTGAGAGGTGACGTCCTGGATGAGAATACTGGCGCCATCCTTTCCACCTCTACTGAGGCATGGCCAGTCATTGATGAGGAGCTTCCTCTGTCCTCAAAACCTTTCACTGATTGGGGATATATATGGAGTGGTGAGTACAAGTTGCCCAGTAGAAAATACGAATTGCAAATGGGTAAAACTTTTCAACTGGGCACCTAAATCATGGGCTTTCACATCAGTGTGAAGGTGAGACTTAAAAAGAAACTGATATTCGGCTTTGAAACATATGGCAATTTTGCGCCGGAGGTGACATCTGTCTAGCAGGAAAGAAACTAATGGAATGCTAAGCTAAAATCGAACTTTCTTTTGAAAATAAACTTAATTCGAGGGCCAAGAAAATTCATAGGAACCAACGAAATAATTTTGATGAATTACATTGGAAAAACAGACAATCGGTTTAAGAACATTTAAAGTAAATATTGGGTCGATCCGGTTGATCTAGCCGTATCGAAACGTTCCATACAACCAAGATTTTTTTAAAGGAAAAAAGTTCATCTAACGAAGTTATCGCCATCAGTCAATCACATTCTGCCAACAATCAGGCAGACTCCTGATTCCATCCCTGTAGAACTGTGCTGGCTGTGAATCGAAAAAATCAGTCAGCCAGTTTTCGACTTCGGCGTCATCGTTGAACCTTTTCTGGCGAAGATGGTTGTCCAGAGCGCGGAAAAGATGGTAGTCGGTTGGCGCCAGATCTGGGCTATATGGAGGGTGAGGCAGAACCTCACATCGTAGTAGTAGGCGGCGGTGATGTTGGCATCGGGTGGGAGCAGCTCGAATTAGATCACGCCTTGCATGCCCCACCGAATGCACAACATGCCTTTCGGGAGTGCAGGTCATCTTTCTGTTCCGGCTCTGGCTGGCCGTCGGCATCGACGCTCTGGCGCCTGCGTCGGTAGTTGACGTACAGCATCCATATTTCGTCTCCAGTGACTACGGAATCCAGACAGTCGTTTTTGCGCTCGTACGACAGCAGCAAAGTGCACACCTCAGCACGGCGTTCGCGGTCGCGGTCAGTCAGATCGTGGGGTATCCATTGACCCAACTTGCTCTTCTTGCCGATTGCAGCCAGGTGCGTCACGATCGTGGACTGGGCACAGCCAAGTACTGTCGCTAAGTCGCGGGTGCTTTGTCTCGGTTCGGCTTCCACTGTCTGCTGCAACTGCTGGTCGTCGATTTCAGATGGGCGGCCTGATCTAGGCTCATCCTCGAGGCAGTAATTTCCAGACCGTAAACGATCGAATCATCGAGGCGCTGTTCTTTCATAAACTGCACCTTGGCCAAACGCGGCGCAGATGCGGCGACTCGATTCAGCTGCTGTGATGCCAGATAGGAAGTCGTAAAGAAGGCACCGACGTTGAACGGTCTTGTTGAAGTCGATTTTGAAAATCATGGTCATAGGCTTTGAACAACTAAGCAACTGCTGCGTAATCACTCCCACACACCCGTTATACACTGCTACGGTGGAAGGTTCGAGAAAGTTCCAGAAATTTTATTTCTGCAAAATTCTCGAAACTGTCACAACTCTCCGATCGACCAAATAGTTACGCATCTTTTACTTGGGATTATTTTTTTTTAATTTATGATTTTTCCATTCAGTTATATTTTCCATAAAATATGCATCTTATTATTTCGAAACAGCTTGGGAAAAAGCATTTTGCTTACGTGGAACTGACTGCTCTACATGGTGTGCCTAAATTAACTTATAAAAAGTTAATTGCTTCTTGTATGAATCCTCAAAAAGAAATTTAATTAATCTTTTACTGAGACAACCTATTCTCGTCCTGGAAGAATTCATGTGAACCCACAATTGTACCTGTTTCTGACCGCTATAAATTTCAGATATAGTGATGGACAAAACTGTGTCCATGTTTGACACAGTTCCAGTTGATGACTCGTAACTCGAGTAGGTGTTCAATTTACCTTAAATTTCAGTCAATCATGCTCCTACTTCCTGGCTTTCGATTACTGCAAGTCCCGTGTCAACTGGCCTCCTATTGGCTGAGCTGCAGCTGTTCAATGTCAATCATGTCACTGACACAGTTTTGTCCCTCACTCTCGGACATACAGAAATTCGAATTCAACTATACTGTGTGTATTCGCCTTCGGCCTTCAGCACTACCAGCACTCTTCTAGACATGCTCTCGATCAGGTCTAAGCATATTTGAAGGGGGAATGGCATCCCACTCGGTTGTGACCGGCCGCCACCACTCGTGCATCCTGACTGGCTCATTTTCGTACACAGATAGTCTTCGGTTCAAGTCTTGACCGCAAATGTTCCTTGGGTTGAGGTTTGGTGACTGCTGGCCATTCTAGGACCTCGATTCTGTGGTCCTGGAACCAAAAAAAAATTGGTGAGCCACCCGCGAGGTGTGTCTCGGAGCATTGTCCTGCCTAAACACCACCTCTCTCACTCCCAGCCGGTCGAGCTCAACCGTATTGAACAATTCGTCCTCGATGATGATTGTCTAAGCCTTGGCATCTATTCTTCCTCGTATTTGACACATGCAATTTCTTCGGGCGTCATGTAGCCCAAAACGATCAGGATGACCCCACTATACTTCCGCGTTCCCCCCACATGCCGAACTGCTAGGGCATCGACAGCTGGTGTAATTCGCCTACCGTCAGAAATACAGGGTCGTGCAAAAGTTCCCGTACACTTTGAAAATATAATATTTCACTAATCAACGGATTTTTGGCGATTCGGATGTGTTTTTTTTGTTTAATTATACGGACATTTTTTATGTGAAATGTTTTCATTATAGTAAATTTCAGTCTTAATTTGAATTTTTTCCTCTGGAGTTATGACGCCTAAAGAGAATCGAAGAACTAAGCGAAGTGTACGGGAACTTTTGCACAACCCTGTATTTATGTGAAATGTTTTCATTATAGTAAATTTCAGTCTTAATTTGAATTTTTTCCTCTGGAGTTATGACGCCTAAAGAGAATCGAAGCGCTAATCGAAGTGTACGGGAACTTTTGCACAACCCTGTATTGGACCATAGAGGACTGGAAACTTATAATTCAGTCAGACGAGACCAAAGCCAATCAGATGAAGTCGGATGAGCATGATTGGCATTAGAAATAGTGTGGCAAAGCCTTAACAGAGTGGCATGTCAGAGAGGCATTGCAAGCATGATGGAGCTAGCCTAATGTTTTGGGGCTGCATGACAGCCAAGAGCGTCGGATATAGATGTCAAATACAGGGAAGGATATATGTGAAGGTGTATACAAGCATCATCGAAGAGGAAAGTTCAATTCAATTGAGCTCGACCGGCTGGGAGTGAGAGAGGTGGTGTTTCAGCAAGACAATTATCCGAGACACACCTCGCGGGTGGCTCACCAATTTTTTGTTTAGTTCCAGGACCACAGAATCGAGGACCTAGAATGGCCAGCAGTCACCAGACCTCAACCCAAGGAACATTTGCGGTCAAGACTTGAACCGAAGACTATCTGTGTACGAAAATGAGCCAGTCAGGATGCACGAGTGGTGGCGGCGGGTCACAACCGAATGGGATGCCATTCCCCCTTCAAATATGCTTGGACTTGATCGAGAGCACGTCTAGAAGGGTGCTGGTAGTGCTGAAGGCCGAAGGCGAATACACACAGTGTAGTTGAATTCGAATTTCTGTACGTCCGAGTGTGAGGGACAAAACTGTGTCAGTGACATGATTGACATTGAACAGCTGCGGCTCAGCCAATAGGAGGCCAGTTGACACGGGACTTCCATTAATCGAAAGCCAGGAAGTAGGAGCATGATTGACTGAAATTAAAGTTAAATTGAACACGTCGTACTCGAGTTATGAGCCATCAGCTGGAACTGTGTCAAACATTGACACAGTTTTGTCCCTCACTGTAATTTAGCGGGGAGGAGCATAACGCTGCAAAGAATGTTCACGGAACATTTGTCAATTTCCTAATGAAGCTTTCCTTGAACATTTAATAAACTTTCGGGCGTTACTTCGGTGGTGGTATCTGAATATCATGGCGACACCTTCATGACAATAGAACCTTTTTTCCGGTTTGGAGCAGGTTAACTTGCCACTTGTTAAATATAAATTATCCTATGTGGGACATAATTACAGTAATTTTTCCTTTCCGAAAGAAATTATATACTGATACTGTTTACGTTCCGTTTGTTACAGAGTCAATTCCAACATCTTCGTTCTCATGTTCCTTGCAGAACTACAACTTGTCTTTTTTTAGGCCTTCCAGGAGAGGCGCCCAGAGTTCAGAAGGAGAAAAGGGAAGAAATCCTCCAGATTGTGAGACAGAAGGGGGTTTACATCTTCGTTCTCATGTTCCTTGCAGAACTACAACTTGTCTTTTTTTAGGCCTTCCAGGAGAGGCGCCCAGAGTTCAGAAGGAGAAAAGGGAAGAAATCCTCCAGATTGTGAGACAGAAGGGGGTTATGTGGACGTGTCAAGGCTATGCCTTAGCCCCCTTAGACTTGAAGATCAAGAGTCATGAGTTTGTGAATCATACAGAGTTCTTAAAATCACTGTCTCTTTATCTCACTGGATCACTTCTCCACCTCTCCCTCTTGCAGGTCCCATTCAAATACTTTCTCTATTCATATCACATCCGTGCACTCTCTTCCTTTGCCAGAAAAGTAGGATTCGGAGGTTGTAAAGGTCTGCAGCTCAACCAAATCCTCCGATCCTAATTACAAATGGCACGTTATCTTATAAACTACCAAGGGTCCAATACTTATCGCAGAGTATATCTTTAATTAAGAATAAAAGTTCAGTTTTTCTTAAAACAGCTGACTATCATGAGTGAAACCTTGTTTTCAGTGCAAATGGACAAAATTCACTCAATAAAATTTTTCTGGACAAGTGGTTAGGGAAGTAAATAAAAATGGCGATACAAAGGTCACTTTAATTGCATAATTATTAATTACTCGTTACTTTTCAATCACTTAAAAGGATAATCGATTGATGTTTATTATCATCGTCTTCGTGCCACGTATAGAGATCAAATGATTGGTTGGCCAGTGTACATAGCTTCTTAACCATGGCGATACAAACATATGGCAATGAGAGCTATCCAGTTGTATGCATTAAACGACACATTAAGCTTGGGAGTGTAAGTAAAGACAAACAGAGAATATTGACAGAATTACTTGGCACAGTTTGATAATCGGACGGTGTTGTCATAATTGATGGATGTTGTTTATACGCAGCATGATACACGTAAGGTACCTGAAACCAATTTGAGCAAATCTTTAATATAATGCAGTGTTTGAAGTTTCACAGAGTTCAGAGTTTTTATTGCATTGTTCTACACAGAGGAAATTGGGAGAAGAGAATCAAAAGGACCCACTTCCATTATTTCAATCTGCAGCAGATCTTCTTAAGAGATGTATAATTCTCCTTGGAGAAAGCATTTCTTGTGAGTGTAACGCTTTCTCCCCCTTCTCTTTCCCAAGGTACGACGCCATTGAAACGCGTGGATGTCCAGAGGTCTCCAAAAGACATGCTATATAGCACTTCGCAATGATTAAAACATAAATCTGTCAATTCAACATCATGAATAGAATCATTCAGGCTTAAAGGAATAGGCTCATTTTAACCTAGCTTCCTTTAGCAGTAATGCACTGAGGCACA
>CAJPEV010004422.1:5097-22274 GCA_905338385.1 Darwinula stevensoni | reverse complement strand
AAAATACAAAAATATTTAGCTTTAAGAGGGTTAGGCTTACCCTAAAATTAAGGAACGCTCGACCTCGACACGTGATATCGAAATGGGCGAAATCGCCTCTTGATATCACGAACTCTCCTGACTCCTGACTCCTGAAGAGGTGTAAGAGTGCAGAGAAACGCGACATATTGCTATGAGTTGTTGTTTCCGAATCGAATTGAATCTTACTACAGTTTATTTATGAAGGTGGGCTTGGCTCACTCTGATAAGAGAATCTCTTCTTCCCTCACTATCCTATTTTATCCGTCTTCTGAAAGGGACAGGATGAGGTAAAGGGAAGAAAAGGAGGACTCTCGCCACAGAGACTCTTGTTTTAATCTCCTTTTTCCCTTAATGCGAGACAGAGTTGGTAATCGATCTTTTTGAGTTTAGTGAGAATGTGCTTTATTGCAGTGGTTCTCAACCTTGCTTATGCGACGACCCAATGAGCCCAATACCTACATTTTATGGGACCCGGAAACTTGGGATGGGTCGCATGCAATCCAAGCCTGTGACTTGGAAAGAAGCTACTAAATTAACGTACAGTATATGAAAACAAGATGTTCCACAAAAGGGCACACATAAGGAAAGAAACTTGAAATTCCGAGCACAATATTTTCTTTATACTTGATACTTTCTTTATACTTTACGAAATTCAAACGGCCAGTTAATTCTTGCAAACGTTTAACTCCAGTTATGAATGTCAGCCTCCATTAACCTCGTTTGCTTGAGATTAATAGAAACGATGTCTTACCTAAATCCTTTTTTTGGCGGGACTCAGGAGTCCCAAATTTTTTCGTATATTTTCCAGGGCTATATAGGAATGCACGGCCTTGAGGTCTAGCGAGACTCCTGAGTCCGTGGGACCTCTTCGAATTTGTATTATTGTCCTTCATGACGTTTCACTGTAAACGGCTATATAAGGAAATTCGTCTTTACATCATTTATATTTTAATTCAGGACTGGAAGGGTGCAGGAATCCCTACTTGGTGGAAGACCAAAACGTGGAAGTGGTAGCAAGACAGGACATGAACCTGGAGCGTGCCATGCAACCCATGTTCTCCGTGGCTGGTCGACGCATTCGACAACATCGACTTGGTGGAAGCTATCCTACAGCTGTCGACAATTGCAGGAGGAGTTTTTCTTAGTTTCTCGGTAGCATCGATATGGTTCGAACACCGATTCCCTCTTGGCCTTAGGTGCTGGAATTTGACAGGGGGCTCCAGGCTCAATAAAACCTCATCAAGGGATACGAGATGGTGCAGGAGAATAGAAATTTCAGGCGTTGAGATCCATGAGCTTCTAGCGTCCATACGAGTTTCATTTGGCGCATGTTCGCACACAAGTAGTTCCCGTTTCTCATGGAACAGACAGACACGAGCTCATCATATTTAAGGCAAAGTTGCGTTGTTGTGCCACAGCAGGTACCTTGGATTCGTTCCCTTGGAAAATTATTTCTCCTATTTTTTTTATCGTTTACTTCCGATATTATCTTAAAATTTTTCTGAGACAGAAGTACACAGGTGATGGTTCACATGCGATATCTCGTTGGCACACTAAAAGCGATGAGCTGTCCAAGCAAACTGAATATGGGAGAGGTGCAAGTGTGAGACATCCGCAACAGATTCCATTCGTTCTGACTCGCTTCTACTCCACATTGGAAACACAGAAAGATGAATTATAGCTTACGCTTTTCTCCGCTCATCTTGAGCTTGTTCCTCGGGGTCACCTTCCCTCTCGCTTTTGGTAAGTTGAGTCGAACATGAACTCATTGATAGTTCGTGACGAAAAATTTTCATGAATCTTAAAATGTTGGGTTATTCCGTGTCAAAGCAACGCAAAAAATTGATCTGTCTTCTCCGATTTTTATGATAATTTGTGGATATTTATGACACATCGAGAAACTGATCCACACTAATTGTTTGCTTCCCAGGCCAAGTGCTTTATGAAGTACAGTCGGTGTTCGTAATAACGAAGTACGCTTTAATGAAAAACACCATTTAACGAAATATGTATGAACACTTTGCAACGGTGTATTTTTTTTTTGGCTGGCCCCAGCCTAAAAATACAACGTTGTAACAAATTACGATATCATGAAATATACCTTGTAACGGAGTAAATTTCTTGCACCAATCGCCAAAAACGAGCATTTCTATAACGAAATTGCAAAAAATGTCATGTCAGTTCTGTCCCATAACAAGCCGAAAATGGCGCGTGAATGTGGTTTTAATTGAAGAGCTGAAAGGTAATGCGATCCAACTTTTCTCAAGCTCCACACAGAAAGAATGAATTCCAGTGGCCATCTTGCTAAAAGCGAGAAAAAGTGGTTTAAGCATGCGCAGACGATCAATTCGTCGCGCATTCGATTAGCCATGCTCATGCCCAAAGCAATACTCTACAGTAAACACTAGTTTTTTTTCTACTTCATCTTCAGGTGCAGCGAAAATTTCATTACCTTTTTCAAAACTTTTATAACAAGGAAAAAAGACCTTCCCTTGAATTTCGTAATAGTGTCATTCCATGGAGAATCGCCCAAAAATTTTGCGAATTAGCGCCCAACCACCTCCGAATTTTTAAAATTAAATTTGGCATACAGACTTATTATGTCACGAAACCCGGAAACACCACATTTCAGTCTCATCGAGCCCGTAGGTCTAATTCTACAGGGTGGTCAAAATTTAAGATTACCTTCTAATATCCGATTTTGACATCACTGTAACTCGAAAATTACTTAAGCTAGAGCCTTGATTATGATGTCAATTCACTCACAATTGAGCGAAAAATTCAAAACTAGCATAACAATATCACTTGAGCAAAAAAAAAAACACACCATGATTTTCATCGGCTAAAAATCTCACCTTTGAAATAGTATGAAACCCCCAAAATAAAAATTGCAGAAAAATTCCTCGAAACGGTCAATGTTATAGCTACCAATGCTCAAGGTTACAAAAAGCTGGCATTTGTTTATATTCCGGAAATACATTTTTGAATCAGCTGATCCCTACCATCTTTGAGGCATTCCAGTTCACGTGATTGGACTATTGGGTGCGTGATCGACTGTGACTTGATTGAGAAAATTCATGCATTATGACCTCTCTGAGTTATGAAAAAAAGCCATAATTTAAGTGCTCTAGCACAAACGGTTGAGAAGATATTGTACCTCAAAGTTAGAACCCACGAAAGGAAAAGTGAATCTATGGGTCAAAACGCTATCTTTGGCCATAATTGTACTAGGAAAAGTTTTTGGACTCGAAAGCTAATATGAAGCTGCATCGGAATACTCAGAAGAACCTTTCAAAATACTCACTTTGAAGAAGCTATTGATTCAAAAACTTTTTTTTTTTAATTCCTAACATGGGGAATCATGATCCACTATGGGCTTTTTTGCAACATTGCAAATGCTAGCCAATGGCCCAAGGCTTCCTTCAAGGAATTGTGAAATTCCCTGCCCTGTACTGTCACCGGACGTAACTCCCCCAGATTTTTTTTGCGGGAGCATTATAAGACTTCACCAAAGTAGCCCTGTAATGCAGAAGAGTTTAAAAGAAGCATCCTGCAGTTTAACAGAGGGACTAGCATAAAATACTAACATAAACAAAGAACAATGCTTTGCTAAGTTGCTGAATTTGTTAACCGGAATGATGTTAATCTTAATCAAATAATTTTCCGAAAATAAAAAGGCATATTTGTATGAAATAAATGTAAAAACGAAATTAAAAACTCTATTCTTCATGCTAGTTTAAGTTTCATTATTGTAAACATTGTTTAATTTCAATTATTGTCGAATAAAAGTGTCACACAGTTCGTGGACCACCCTGTATATATTTTATTTTATATCTGAGCATTTTGAAAAGTTAGGTTATCTAAGGGTTAGGTTAAAGATGGTTTCGGTTAGGTTAGGTTAAATGATTTTCATCGTTTTGGAATGGGATTTCGAATAAATGCGTTTCGCATCGCCAAAAACTTAGAAAGAACGTTAGTTCCAGTGAAGTCCATAAAACCTCACCTGGAAAATGGTGATTCGCAACAAAAGAGATTGAATGTATGATTTATAAGATAAATGTTTTTGATGCAAAGAAATAGCAAGACGCAACTAAATTGAAATTTCATTTTCTTTTTTCTTGGCGGCATGCATTTCTTTTTCTTCAAAAATTTTCAAAGTTTGTATTTTGATGGAGTAACAATCTTTTCAAAAGAAAGGAAATTTCATCGTAATCTAACCAAACCTCATTTACCTTTTTCAAACCCTTCAAATTTAACTAAAAGTGATATTTTTTTTATCCTGCAAAGGATACATTTTCAAATGAAATATGATTCATTGAATTCGGTTTAACCCTTTCATGCCAGAATTTTTAGAAAGAGGAACTTACCTCAAACTCACGCAGAGGATAATAATGCGCTCTTACGAGACGTTTACTAGACTCACACTGATAATATGAGGCTGTTGTCATATTATCCTGCTGGCAGGAACCGGTCTGATGAGTCTATGCTGACGATAGCTCGCAGGCATGCATACGGTAATTTAAAAAAAATTCGGAAAGTTGATACTTCCAAACGGAACCATCCGGCATGAAAGGGGTCAAGGGCCAGCATCACATTGTATTAATATTAGGCAACCTCCTCTAAAAGGCTTATAAAATAATCTTCATTTCTATGCATCAATAGCTGTCAATGATTGTCTTTTAATTAATCCGTGCTTTTGCACAGGCTACTGACTAGTTTCATTAAAATCGGAGGGGGGTGAGGCTTCGTTGATTTAGCATGGAATGACCCATGGTGACACGATTCGTACTTCGCACTTGACGCCCACGTCAAAGAGGGTCCAAAAAGAGTGCGGAATACTACAATTTGATTGTTTCTTACAAGCGCTGTAGTTACGCGGGGGATGCGAAGGGTAGCTCAGTGCAACTCCCATCCAGTCATCTCCAGAGTTCATTGGAGTTCATGATTCTTTCGAGGGACGTGGTGGGCGTAATTACGTTGTGAAAATTATTTTAGGGCGAACGGACGATACAGATTGGTGGTCAAGTACAGATTGGTGGTCAAGTACAGATTGGTGGACAACTGCTGATTGGTGGACAACTACAGATTGGTGGACAACTACAGAATGGTGGACATCTATAGATTGGTGGACATCGACGACAGAAGCGCCGCCGACGGAGGAGCCCACGATCCCTCCTTCTGGAGAAGGAGGGATCGGGGATCCATGCGATTCTGACAACGACTGCAAAGAAGAGGAACATTTGGCATGCAACATGGCTTTACTAAAATGCGACTGCGCTGATGGTTTCCAATTCAATCCCGACATCCTCGAGTGTGGTCAGTACATTCATTTTTTTGTTGTTGCTTTATTGAACTCCACGTGCACGAGTGCGAGTGAAAAAGTTTATGTTCTATTCAATATTATGTCTGTCCGGACATTCGATATGCTTAGGCAAGGACAAATGCCATTAGAAGTAGGAAGTGACATCCTGTGCTTCGCTTTCAATTTGCAATGCCAATCAATCAATCAATCAATTCATCTTTATTCAGCATATACCAGTGGCAAAAGCTGAAATATAAAAACATTCATATACAAGCGCCGGCTTCTAGGATCGAATTTAATTCACTATTATTGCTATTGGGGTGTATTGACGTTCGTATCATTATCGTGATCCGAGCGGAGACGAATTGCTTTGCGTCTGTGATTGTCTGCTTGGTGAAGGAAGGAGGTCAGCTCTTTACTCCTCTCCTCTGATATATTACTTAGGTACGCCAACAGGCTCTCATCGTCCTTCAGGTCTTCAATGTCACTTTTCAGATCGATTGTGAGATTTTTTTTGTTTCGTGGCATTCATTTAATAGGTGAAGGCGAGAATCGGGCCTATAAGATATTGGGCAGATGAAATCCTTCCCACAAATGATCGAAAGTGACCAACGAAAAAGTGCAAGCAAGAATGTCAGCATAATGCCTAGTTTTCTGTCTGTTTTGCGAAGGGTGATCATAAAGTGTTCCGAGTCCAGTAAGCCTAGTACTTGCTGGCACGAGGATAATGTCTCAATTTCTCGCCTCCATTGTACTAAATGATATGTCCGGATTGATCTTAGTATTACGGGAACAAAACTTTTCGTTGGGGGACCGAAGTACCAGACATAGCTATATCCATAATGTTGGAATTCACTCCTAATCACCTTCAACCAGCACTCCTTCCCTCTCTGCAGTAAAATTCCTTGTTCTTTTAGCGCCCATGAACTTGGGTGAGCCTCCTCCAACTCGCGTATTCTCATCCAGAATTGAAAATGTCTAGCCGCCGCCAGTGCTTGCACAGAGGTTGCTTCGGTTGACAAAAGTAACGGTGCTCTGGGGAAGCTTTTGGGGAGTCTGAAAAGCAACCGGAGGAACTGCACTAACAGAGTATCCAGTTCCTTCCATGGGACCTCTCTAATAATTTCCGCCCCATATAAGGCCACAGAGGAGATAAGGGCATTGAACATTTCAAGGGCATGACTGGTAGACAAACCGTAGACCTGCGATACAATCCTCTGGGTCATGGCGATGGCCGTTTTGGCCTTCCCGACACTATACTTGAAATGTTTCCGCCAGGAACCATCCATAGAAAAATGCACTCCTAGATATTGAAAACTAGTCTCTGTTAGCATTTTATCCCCATCATAACTCCATGCTTCATCTCTCTTCAATTTATTACCCTTTTTAAAAACCATATTAATTGACTTGGCGCCGTTCACCTCCAGTCTGTTGAGCTTGCTATATTGAAGTAGGATGTCTAAACTAATCTGCAGGTCTTTAGGTATTAAAGATAATAAAACCAAGTCGTCCACATATAGGAGGCATGGAATAGGGCGCCCTACCAGATTGGGGAATAGGAGCCAGCCATCAATATATCTGGAAAGTCATTGATAAACAAGGAGAATAATGTTGGCGAAAGTGGGCAGCCTTGTCTCACCCCTTTTGGTAAGGCAATACTTGGTGAAAAACTAGAGGTGGTCATCTTTACAGCGAACCGAGCATCTACGTACATGGCGACTAAGATTCTTAGCATTTGGTGACTGATTCCAATCTCTGCTAATTTTGGCCAAAGAACATTCCTATCAATGGAGTCGAATGCTTTCCGAAAATCTATGAAGCTTGCATAGAGTCTGCCACGTTTTCTCCCGCAGTATTTGGTGATTAATGTGTCTAAGATGAAAATATTATCCATAGTTGAAAATCCCGATCGAAATCCAGTTTGTAAGGGGGTCATGATGTTGTGGTGGGAAGCCCATCTCCTGATTCGTTTGTCCAGAATCTTCGTGAAACTTTTTGCGATTGATGGTAATAATGCTATGCCACGGTAGTTGTCGGGGGATTCTTTATCTCCCTTACCCTTATAGATTGGCTGCAAGATTCCCACCTTCCACTCATCAGGGTGGAAACCAGATTCCAAGATGTAATTAAAGAACCCTGTAAGACCTTCCAGCAGATCTGGTACTAGAAACTTAAACACTTCATTTGGAAAGCCATCAATTCCTGGGGCTTTCTTCTCTTTAGCCTCTAACAAGACCTCCGAGACCTCTAGCGGGGAGATGGGCGCGTCCAGAATACAATCAAACTTGTGCGGTATCGGCCTGTACAATTGACTGGAATTGGAATAACACATTCCTTCGAAATATAACAACCATTTCTCGAATGGGATAGGGGAGTCTTCCAGCTTTCTTGACCTCCTAATCCTATTTAAAACAGCCCAAAGGTCCGCCGTCCTTCTATTCGATGAACAATCGTTGAGTAAATTCGACATTCGTTCTCCCCATTCTCGTTTTTTTATTCGCAAAAGATGCCGGTACTCTTTCTTAGTTTCGAGGTATGTTCTAAGATTTTCTTCCGAGAGGGTTCTTCGGTATATCTTCAGATAACTCATGGTATTCTTGCGCAGTACATTACAGTCTACGTCAAACCATTCTGCACTATTCACCTTCTCCTCTTGCCGAAGTTTATTTTCCCTTAACCCAAAGGACGCAGACACAATGATTAATAATGTATTGAACATCTTGGATATCTTTTCAACTTGATCCTGAGACCAAAGTTCCGTGGGTCTGGTTAAGTGTTTTAGATTCGCCAGTGTCATCTTATATTCTGGGAATTCTCTCCTGCTTTTCAATTTTTCCATTAATTCCTTTGACCAAAACAACCTTCTCCAAATTTGGCCTTCCTGTACCGGGTCTACTTTCTTACTGTGCTGAGAAAAGCTGAGAGATAGAGCCAAGGGTAAATGATCCGATTCGTATCTGGAATCGATGAAGAAGTCTTCAATATAATCCCATAATTCGGAAGCAATAACAAAATAATCAACGGTAGTTTGGGCTGTGGCAGCCAGGTAAGTAAATGCCCCTTCGCTGTCTGAAAACCGACCGTTAAGAAGCAGACCATCAACATTGTCCACCATTTGTTGGAAGCCACCGTTACCATGATTCGATCTCACGGTGTCTGATGCTTTCCTGGGAATAATCTTAGGGTTAGCAAGACAAGCTGTTTCCTGCCAGTCTCCTATCCTTACATTCCAGTCACCTGCCATTAACCAGGAGCTGGTGTTATAACGGTACAAGAGATCATACAATTCATTTTCCATAATTGTAAATAGATTCGCGTCAGAATACGGTGATGTTGAGGGAGGGTTGTAACAGAGTCCGCAAACTATGGGTTCTTCTAAGATCTTTCCTAATACTAGCCATAAGACATAAGCAGATTCTTTGGAGGGGGCGTTATACATAACATCAATATAATCTTTTACAAGCACAAGAATGCCTCCTGACGGACGTCCTCTTTGTTTCATCTTCTGCGCCTCAACACTGAAGGTCTTATAACCAGGCAGTCCGAAATGCATTCCCTTTAGCAACCACGATTCCAGGATTGCAACGCAATCAAACTGCTTCAGGTAACTTACTAGGAAGGGGTCACTAAGTTTCCCACTCAGACCTGCTATGTTCCAAGAAAGAAAGGTAATGTTGGCACACACGCTTTTTCGAACCACCGAACTCGACTCCCCTTGTCATTGGTTGCTGTGCTCAGACTCTTCAATATCATCATCCTCACGGTGCATGTCCTTTGTTTCGGTCTCCTCTCCCTTCCGTGTCTTGTTTCTTGTGTTTCTTGGTCCCAAGTACTGAAGAATGCCCTCTTCTTGTTTCTTCTTACTTCTCGCTCCTGTAAACTTGGTGGGTTCTTCTCTGGGGTTCTTTCTGCCGATGGAAGACGGTTCAGGGGTCTCCTTTCTCATTCCTTTTGTCATTGGTTGCTGTGCTCAGACTCTTCAATATCTTGTTTCTTGTGTTTCTTGGTCCCAAGTACTGAAGAATGCCCTCTTGTTGTTTCTTCTTATTTCTCGCTCCTCTAAACTTGGTGGGTTCTTCTCTGGGGTTCTTTCTGCCGATGGAAGACGGTTCACAGGTCTCCTTTCTCATTCCTTCTGCCACTAGTTGGTTTTCTTCCAGTCGATATCTTACTCCCTCAATGAGTTACCGACTTCCTAGCAGTCTGGCTCTCATATTCTTGTTTCTAGCATCGATCAGAAACGGAATGAGCTTCCTCCTCTTCTCTCTAACTCTTGGAGCGAGAACTTCCGCAATCGGGCACCGTTTCTTCGCAGCCTCCGTCCGCATGCTAGCAGCTTTCATAATCGCGTTTCTATCCTCTTCTTCCCCCACCTCAATAAAGATGGGTCGCGTCCTCTTTCTTCCCCATCCGAAATGCTTTCACAATCAGTACTCTATCAAGGATCTTCAGTTCTGCGGCGAAAAAATATTTCACCAACATCAAAGTCGTTACAGCTTCTCCTTCCGCCTCTTCGATTCCATGGAGGATGAGATTCCTTTTCCTCATTTGGACTTCCAGGTCGTCTAGATTTTCTTTTAGCATTTCCAGCGATTCCTCGCACTTCCTTGACACACCACTGCATTTCTCTTTATGGTCAGACAGATCCTTCTCTAATTCCACTTGTCGTTGCATGACGAGATTCACCTTNTCTTTTACAAGCACACGAATGCCTCCTGACGGACGTCCTCTTTGTTTCATCTTCTGCGCCTCTACACTGAAGGTCTTATAAGCAGGTAGTCCGAGATGCATTCCCTTTGGCAACCACGATTCCAGGATTGCGACGCGATCAAACTGCTTCAGGTAACTTACTAGGAAGGGGTCACGAAGTTTCCCACTCAGACCTGCTATATTCCAAGAAAGAAAGGTCATGTTGGCACGCAAGTTTTTTTCGGACCACCGAACTCGACTTCCCTTGTCGTTGGTTCCTGTGCTCAGGCTCTTCGATGTCACTGTGCATGTTCTTTGTTTCGGTCTCCTCTCCCTTCCGTGTTCTTGTTCCTTGTGTTTCTTGGTCCCAAGTACTGAAGAATGCCCTCTTCTTGTTTCTTCTTACTTCTCGCTCCTGTAAACTTGGTGGGTTCTTCTCTGGGGTTCTTTCTGCCGATGGAAGACGGTTCAGGGGTCTCCTTTCTCATTCCTTCTGCCACTAGTTGGCTTTCTTCCAGTCGATATCTTACTCCCTCGATGAGTAACCTACTTCCTTGCGATCTGGCTCTCATATTCTTGTTTCTAGCATCGATCAGAAACGGAATAAGCTTCCTCCTCTTCTCTCTAACTCTTGGAGGGAGATCTTCCGCAATCGGGCACCGCTTCTTCTCAGCCTCCGTCCGCATGCTAGCAGCTTTCATAATCGTGTTTCTATCCTCTTCTTGCCCCACCTCAGTAAAAATGGGTCGCGTCCTCCCGCTCTCTTTCTTCCCCATCCGAAATGCTTTCACAATCAGTATTCTATCAGGGATCTTCAGTTCTGCGGCGAAAAAATCTTTCACCAACATCAAAGTCGTTACAGCTTCTCCTTCCGCCTCTTCGATTCCATGGAGGATGAGATTCCTTTTCCTCATTTGGACTTCCAGGTCGTCTAGATTTTCTTTTAGCATTTCCAGCGATTCCTCGCACTTCCTTGACACACCACTGCATTTCTCTTTATGGTCAGACAGATCCTTCTCTAATTCCACTTGTCGTTGCATGACGAGATTCACCTTGTTTTCGATGTCCTTCATTCCTTTGTTGATTTCACTCTTCATGTTCCTTAGTTCGGCCATGACGTCGGCCAATGTATAACGAGACTCCTCTTCCCTTGGTCCTGCCTTCTTCATTCTTGAGTCTGGGCTGTACTTTTTTTTCGCTTGTGAAGCTTCCTCTACCTTGTCACAGTAAAGGTATTGTACATGAATGTGTCCTGAAGATGTCGCTTCGTGTGAGAGACGTGCATCTACGTGGCCCAGACACTCGTTCCAAAAGCCAGAATTTTCAAGTCTCTGTTCACACAGAACGGTTCGATAAACACAGATCTCACCCAGTTCGTAGGTTTCAAGGTCCACTCCGCACTTGGTTTTGGAAGTTGGAGGGTCACAGTCACACAGATCACTCAAAAACAAAAACACTCACCCGAGCCAGACAGCGTGACTCGTTCTGCCCAGCGCCATATTTCTCTTTCCCCATTTGCAATGCCGCTTCTTTTAGTCACCGCGGTCATCCTTGACAACGAAGAAAAAGTGAGAATCCATCGACAGGATCGAACCGTACCTATTGACAGGATTTTTGGCATGGAGTTTTACCCGCGACTTCCAGGTTGCACAGCAAGACTCAGCACCGCATCAACCGGCTTTTGGGTGATTCAGGGAAGGGGAGAAAAAGAGGAGAAATTGCTGCCAATCTAAAGCCTGACGGGCGTCGCATGCAAGAATGTAGCAGAGAAAAGTTGAGGAGCGACTTTTAAATTTTTATTCAGGTTCTTCTGGTGAAAAAAGGATTCGGATACCCTCGCTTCGAGAGTTTTACTGTCCATTCATCCTAGAACTTTGAGACTGTCAGTGATTTTATTATATGCTAGCTCAAGTGAATGAACAAAATTTCATCGATACTGCTCAACGCCTCTATGGTACACTCTTAAAAAAAGGGGAGCGATTTTTCTCAAAAAAGAGAGCAAAATAGCTAACTCCAGTTTCACCCCCTTTTCACTCTGGGAAAGGAACAAATTTACTCCATCATGAAGGAGTAAAATTGCTCTCCTCCGTGAGTAAAAACGCTTCCATCGGAAAGTGATAGGGATGTCGTGCAAATGCGAAAAATTCATTATATACTGTGTGTCGCTATCTCTCTCGTACATGCGTTGACCTACCTCTGATTGTACTGATTGCATCACACGTCAGAGGGTAGACCACCTCTTATTGGTTCCATGGAGTAGTCCGGGATATCAGTCCTCATCACCTCACTTAATGGAGGTACGAGGGAATGAAGTTCACGAGCACTCTCTTCACCTTCTAGATCTCCTATACAGATAAAGTCATCCGCGTTCCAAGGGGGTTCTCAACAGGAATATGAGCTTGTTTATGGCATGGACTCTATGAGTACGTCTTGAATATGTGGATAACAAATTATGAAGTGTCCGTGTTTATTGATTCCTATAATGAGACTAGGCGAGACATATGGCAAGGTACTAAACAATCCTGCGAGGGTCGATTCCAGGGAAAGAGGGAAGGGAACTTTTGTGCATTGTGCGAAAAGCGAGACCCTTATTTCCATCTAGTGGCCCGGCGAAGAACTTGAAGGTGTTCACTTCAATACGAGTGGTGAGGGAGCATTTGGTGAGTAATGAGAGAGTAAATTCGAAAAGCTCACGGTGTGCTCACTTTTTACTTCCCAAACGCTCGGAATTTTCTAAGAGTGTGCAGAGTACTAGGGGCGCATGGAGGCAAGTCAGTAATTAACTATGCATTGACTAGGGCTCACCGCATTCGCACAGTGGGCACAAGCACCATCTGTGGCAGCCCCACAATGCTCAATGACCAGTCTGAAAATGATCCAAAAGGGTCCACAATTTTCGTGGAAGGTTGAAGCCTGGTGGTTTGGGGAAATATGGGTTTGGGTTTGGGTCGTCGACTAGCTTGTGATTAGTCGACATGGACCACTCCTCTCGCTAGCGCTGCTCACAGCTTGGGTGCAGGGATGGGAGGCGATGGGTTGGTGGATCAAAGAGATCGGGGTGGCAAGGCAAGGCTTGTTTGCACAAGAGCCACTATCCGTGCGATGATAACCTCAAGGGGCTGTTTGCGTGATGTTTGCGTCAGGGGCCATGGATTAAGATATTGAAGAGAGTAGGGGCAAGCACTGAGCTTTAGGGTAGACAGTTGTGTTACAGCCCCCAGGGGCAGACGCGGTC
Source organism: Darwinula stevensoni (assembly GCA_905338385.1). NCBI lineage: Eukaryota > Metazoa > Arthropoda > Ostracoda > Podocopida > Darwinulidae > Darwinula > Darwinula stevensoni. The sequence continues at coordinate 9,027 of CAJPEV010004422.1, read as the reverse complement.
CCCCATGCAAACTCTGAATCGACGGTTGCGGAGCAGTAGCTCCACAGAACCGACCACCCAGTAGCATCCTTGAGAGTTTGGACCCCACATGGTCGGATGGTTTCATCCTTTGTTTCCCTTACCATGGCCAGGTACTCACAGGGAGAGCGGCATGAACGCAGATGCATCCGTCCCCCTTGGAGGGTGAGGGGCGAAGGGTATGAGCCAGAAGTGAAAATGATCCATAAAGCGCAGTTAGAGTGTCATGTCCAAGAAGAAAAGCATCAGATGGGAATTCAGATGGTCTGAATATCTATTAGGTCGCTTCGTGCATCTATAGCACGACCGAAGCACACTCTTAGAAAAAGGGGAGCGATTTTTCTCAAAAAAGAGAGTAAAATAGCTAACTCCAGCTTCACCCCCCTTTCACTCTGGGAAAGGAGCGAATTTGCTCCATCACCTAGGACTAAAATTGCTCTTCTCCTCCTTGAGTAAAAACGCTCCCATCAGAAAGTGGTAGAGATGTCATGCAAATACGAAAATTCTCAAAATGCGTGTCGCTTTCGCTCTCGTACAGGCGATGACCTACCTCTGACAGTACTGATTGCAGCAGAGGTGCGAGAGTGGATCACCTCTTACAGGTTCCGTGGAGAATCCGGGATATTAACCCTTTATTACATCAGTTAATTGAGATATTTAATTACGGACACTCTATTTATTCTAGATCTCCTATACGGATAAATCCGAAACCGTTCCAAAAGGGTTCTCAATAGGAATATGAGCTTGTTTATGGCCTGGACTCCATGAACATGTCTTGAATATGTGGGTAACAAATGATGAAGTGTCCGTGTTTATTGATTCCTATAATGGGACTAGGCGAGACATATGGCAAGGTTCTAAACAATCCTGCAAGGGACGATTCCAAGGAAAGAGAGATGGGAATTTTTGTGTACTGTGCGAAAAGCAAGACCCTTACCGCCATCTAGGGGCCTGGCGAAGAACGTCAAGGTGTTCACTTCAATACGAGCGATGAGGGAGCATTTGGTGAGTAATAAAAGAGTAAATTCGAAAAACTCACGGTGTGTTCACTTTTTACTCCCCAAACGCTCGGAATTTTCTAAGAGTGTAAGCTGCTGGGGGTTAGGGCGCAATATAATATTTTGCTAAGTGCCACGGGAGAAGGAAATGAAAATCGATACAAGCCCCTACATGACAATCGATGACTAATGTATACATGCTGTGTTTTGATATGTCAGTGACTGGCGACGGAGGCCTCGGGGACGAATGCGATAACAATGCCAACTGCAATGGAAATGCCAATCTCCATTGCGAAGATGGAATATGCAAGTGTGCAGACGACTTCGAGCTCAACGTGGAAACCCTTACTTGTGGTCAGCAAGTTTTCTCTTCGACTACCTCAAGAATGCAAACCTTTCCGTTTCAAGGAAACTATGCAAAAAGCCTATCGCCTTACAGAAAAGCTGAATTCAAATCTTCACTCTTACAATTGAATATTCAGGCTCGAGCAGTAAATGTAGAATATTCTCATCGCGTCCACTTCACCTCATGACGTCAGATGCATATACTCAAATGAGGAGAACCTGCATTCCTATCATCACAGCAACCAATGTCGAGTGCATTGATCGCAGAAGATTTATATATCAGGAGATTCAGGAAGTTTTAATATGTATATAGAGTATATGTTTTATGTTTAGATAAGAAGCCAGGTGGGTTGGGAGACGAATGCCTGACAGATGCAGACTGCGACGTCGAAGCTCATCTGGAATGCAATCCCAGCCTGGACAAGTGCGACTGCATGCCTGGATTCGAGATCGACCCTGACACTCTCCAATGCGTCTAAAAGTAGAAGCACGTTTCAATTATGCATCCATTATGCATATCTTTGGAATTAAATAATTTCGCCTGCTTTTCTTATTTTCTTGCGATAAGTATGGCACCAAAAATTAAAATTGGACCTGAAATTGCGTTTTTGAAGTGCAAGGAGCAGATTGGGAGACGTACCGGGAGTTCTACACTCGTAGGGTTCGGGAAAGCAATCTCCAGGTCCAATCCCTGGTTCATCGGGGTCTACATTTTCAAACCCCTCCTATGCAATGGGCAATCTGGACTTAAATTTCCCATTAAATAACTCATGACGGTCCCACTGAAAATGAAGCATAAGCCTATTATAAATGTACATTTCAGGAATAAGTATAATAGATGATGAAGAGAGAGAAGTAGTAGAGATGGGAGAACGTGCCTCTCCCGGAGATGACTACTTCCTCCAACCAGAGTTGGCTCCGTGAGTTGTGGAACAAAAGGGGACTGTGCAAGAACCAAAACGATATTAAAGTTCCAGGATAGTATTCCTGTTTGGAGCTCACTTTCTCCTAAGAAAAGCTCTGAAGCGTCATTGCGAAACAGTCACACTCTTCGTCTCCGCGGACATCAGCACAATTTTATTCATTTGCTGCATTGTATTGCATTTATTGTTCCTTAAACCTACTTGTCCAAACATACACTCGACAATTTTTCCATATCCTATTGCAGCTCCCAGTCACAGGTGATGCAGCTCCCTTTGCTGGGAGTCAACATATAACAAAGGAAAAATTGCCATCTTTTCGTGACCCACCCTGTACCTTCATTTAAAGTTAAAATTCCGTTCCTGGTCATTTTTATACAGGGAGAAAACATGAGAATAACTTAGGCTACCTTTAAGAATTGAAAAGCAAGATCAATCTGGTCCAGAAACTTGTCGGATCATCTTGAGGAGCGGACGCTCAAACGCTTCGCGCAGAATCACTCGCCCTGGTGTACCCTACAGCCGAGCACTACTCGCCCGTGTGACTCTCAAGCCCACATGCAAATATAATTGACGTACTGCTGCATTCCGCAATGCGGAACATCGCTGGCAGGCTAAAATCAGCGCCGCTGTCTTCCCTGCCCGTTCACAGCAATATTGCGCCTACCTTTCTTCGCCGCAAATCCGCAACAGCAAGGGAGTACACCCGCAACTGCAGCCAGCCCTTACAAAACGTCCACCTTCCGTGTGGATTCGGAACCAGGTGGATGTTCCCCAAGGCGTATTTCCGCCAGTTGAAGCAATGTCCACCTGGTTCCAAATCCAACCCTCTCCCCCCGGCTTTCCACCTGGTTGTTCAGCCAGATGGATGCAGGTGGACGTTTTGTAAGGGAGGAAATGTCCATCCACGCCGACCTCAACGACCTGCCACCAATCCGTCTTAAATCCAGGACCATTTTGGACCACAGCAAACGCACTCTGTCGCACTCCGTCCACCGCAGAAGAGTAATCAAGAAATGCCATGAACAATGCCAACGTTCCTAACAAAAATCTAATCCCGCTCAATGTGAAATCTTCCAACTTTGCAGAACCAGCAAGTATTAGTGAGTGGGACCAACTGTTAAACTCTTCATTAATGCAAAGGACTTTTTACTGTCAAACTTGTGGGAGAGGCACATACATGTAAAAGGCTCAAGCAATACCATTGTAAGTAAGCATTTGAAAATATTTAAATGTCAAAGAAAAATCTAAATTAAAAGAAAAATCCTGTAGTTGATGACCTCCAAACAAATGATGGTTCTCTGCGCAGCTACCGCCTAACATACCGTCTGGGTGTGTCATCCTCATCTTCATCGTGGGAGTTACACATCAGTTTGTTCTCCGGGAAGAGATCACTGCTGGGGGTGGAGGCACAAACTAAGATGATTCCCCGTAGAAAAAGGTCTGCAGAGAACATATGCTCCTGGATAATTGACGTTGCTGAAAGGGACACGGGAGTCAGGAGTCAGGAGTTAGTGATATCAAGAGGCGATTTCGCCCATTTCGATATCACGTGTCGAGGTCGAGCGTTCCTTAATTTTAGGGTAGGCCTAACCCTCTTAAAGCTAAATATTTTTGTATTTTTGTATTTTTGTATTTTTGTATTTTTT
>CAJPEV010004421.1:0-22294 GCA_905338385.1 Darwinula stevensoni | reverse complement strand
AGTACTTGGTGCTGTACTTATAAGTACCATCATTAGAAGCAGATCAATGAGTGGATGACAATGATATAAGGTTCATATGTATGGGACTAAGCGTTTAGGAATCCGAGAGCGTTTTTTTCCAGCCAGCCTAAATCAAAGGGTACTGCGCCCCCTTAACTCATCATCTCGGTAGGCACGTCCATGCCAGGTTTCAGCTTTCCACGTCTCTCCGTTTTATTCTAGCAAGAATAATGTTATGGAGGGGGAATGTGTAACGGGACATGGAAGTCAAGAGAAGCGATGGAATGGCCGGGAATTGAACCCGAGCCTCCTGTTTGCCGGTCAGGTGTGCTACCACTACACCATCGAAACCAGGAAATCAAGTTGTGCCTCTCGATGCCATCCTCATCCGTCACAATATATTCTCAAAAAAACTTCTCCCCCAAAATGTGTACCCCCAGGGCATGTACCCTTTGATTTAGGCTGGCTGGAAAAAAATCTGAACTCTGCATCCTAAAAGGTACATGGGTACCAAGTTTCAGAAATTGACCTTTCTAGAACATGGTTAGAATTAGCGTCAGTCGGTCAGTCACAATCGTCTATATATATTAGATACTAGTCTGGCTGGAATATCCATTACAATGGTGAGGCTCAGGCCGACGCGATGTTCAGATTCTTTCTCTCGCTCTAAACCCAGTGAAGGTTGGGTCACCGGAATTCAGCTCATGACAGCTATGCAGACATCGAACACGACACGGATATGGACGTGTTTTTCTGTGACATTTGTAAATTTGCATGTATGATGAATACATGGATAACAATTTGAAACGGCAACGATTGTTTTGCCTTAAAAGTTTCATTGTTGTTTCCGTTCTGTTGCCATTGTAATTAGGCATGTAATTAAAACATGGGAAAATATGAGAAAAAGGTTTAATTGTAGATATTTCATTGATGTTTCTGTTCTGTGAACTATTTAAATAGGTATGTATTATGAATAAAAACATTGTAAAACACTATCTGCAGGAGTACCCCGTTTTGCCCCACACATGAGGCAAAATGGGGTGCCTCTGCGGGGCAAAACGGGGTGCTCCTCCAGGTAGTGTTTTGCAATGTTTTTATTCATATTACATATTCAAAATTTGCCCCAGGCGTGGGCGGTTATAATAGGGTAAATATCCGATAGATATCGGGTATAGTTTGGTTAAAATCTGCATTGATCCGTTTTGCCCCACCTTCCCCTATGTATACAGAATGGGGGAAAAGTCAGGGAATATAGCAATTTTGAGGGAAAATTTTACGCTCTGACCTTCACAAATGCCTACAGTTCTCAGCACATCTCGCTTTTATTGTTGAGGATGTATGGACACTGGGACCAGAAGTGCTATTTGGTCGGCTTCTCCTGTTGCGCCCTTTTTTGCATCGAGAACAATGCGGGTTGTCCTTCATGATAATCATAATAGTTTGAACCGTAAACTGTCACCTGTTTTTGCGTAAGTCATTACCAACTCCTCTCGTTTTCGGTTTATTACTCCATTGTTACGTAACAGTCGTCCATTTCCAGCTAATATCAGTGGACACAGCGAGAACACCCTTCACCAGACTTATTGTATGTGAAATTGGTGAAAAAGAGGTACGGAAATGTGCTGCCATCAAGCAGTCACTTTGTTTAAATTCCCAAATATCCCTATGTTTCCTGACTTTTGCCCCACCCTGCATATAGGAAGAACCAGTGATCCCCCTCTAGTCTGTGATCCACTTTATCCACTTGTAATGGAATAAAATAAATTTCAAAGTCTTGAGGTTTTCCGGGAAAAAAAAACTTGTATTCAACCAAAAACCACATTAGTAAACATCTCTTGCACTTCGTACATAAATCATCAAATAAATTTAAAAAAAACATACTAAACAGCAACATAACATCATGCTTTCCTTTTACAAAAGTCGGTCACCCGTCAGAAATTGGTTTGTCACGTCCAATGTCTCACAACCACACTTGGGGGCTCAATGAAAACAACAAAAATAAAAACAACAAATAACAGATTAAGGGGATGAATCGTCTTCGAATTGGAGATTTACATCCCGACGCAACCTGGAAAGTGAAATTTGCAGTCAAGCTTTTTCCTATTTAAAAATACATTAGGGAATGGAGGATTTAAATTGAAAATAATATTTGATATTATAAAATAGGATTTGACTTACATTGTGGAGATGTCGGCTTGCGATTATCCACTAGTGGCGATTCACCATTCCTCGGCGCGATATTCACAAAAAATTTCCTTACAATTTTTCTTACGTTCTAAAGGAACTCCAAAATTTGCACATGCACACCAAAACGATTTCGGCCACTTTAAACATTTACGAGTCGATCCTGCCGATGTAGAAGTCTCGTACCAGCAGCCATCAGGCACGCAGTTGCTTTAGACCATAACGGATATCCACATACGGATGCCATGTCGGCCAATGTGGCTGACAGTGCAATGAAGAGCGAATGAAGAGTCAGAGTCCGCAAGTCTGCCGTCAACAGGCTCCTAATGGGTTTTCGATGGATTCGGCGCTGGCTCTCGGAGAAGGGCATAGACGATGGGGACGATGACCACTTGCTCTTCCAGGTTTTCGTGTTCCTGTTGAGACTCCTCCGTGGATCGCTTGTACCGCCCTTGCCTGCGTCGGTATTCCTGAGGGCTGTAATAGGCCCAGCCGCCCTGCTTCTGGTTCGCTTCCGTCTGCTCGGACGCGTGTGTTTGGTGGTGTTTCCCGTTTCGACGATACTGTTGGGCGTACTGCTGTTGATTGTTTGAGTGCTGTTGCTGATCGTTTGAGTACTGCTGTTGATCGTTGGAGTACTGCTGCTGATCGTTGGAGTACTGCTGCTGATCGTTGGAGTACTGCTGGTAATCATCGGAGTACTGCTCGTAATCATTGACGTACTGCTGGTAATCACTGGCGTACAGCTGGGGTTCGTAGTTCGACCAGCCGCCACCTTGCCCTTTGCTCTTTTCCGTCTGCTTGGCGACCAACTTCGGCTCGTATTCCAAATACCACTTGCCTTTCGTCCTGAATCGCCCCTTCCTACGGACGAAAGAGAAGAAATGTTCGCTTATCGAACTCGGAGGAGGAAGTCGAGTCAAGATACTGTCTTTGTCACGTTGCCGATGACGTCGACGTGAAGTCCTTGTCCTTGTCCGAGAGACGGAAGGAAAAAAATGTTCGACTTACTTGACGGCTTCTTTGAAGACCTTGTAGGCCGCCACGGCCGTCACCACCGTCACCGGAGATATCACTCCAAACCTGAAAGAGGAAAGAAGTAGGGAAACTCACGTCAAGTAAGACTCGCAACCTTACTTCCACGTTAAGAACGGATGCCGCCACTGCCTACTCCTTTCTTCCGGGCTGAGAAAAACCTCCTGGGGCGGCGTGTTGTGTCACATTCGAATTCGGATGAGAAGCAACCCTCCCATTCCTCACAATCGCATTTCATCGGAGAACCACAGGCTATTATCATCCATCTATTTAAGAAAATGGATGTACCGACACTTCAACTTTCACCCAGGCCCAGCACAGGCCACGATCATCGTTCGATCGACGCCGTCCCGCAAAGCCAGCAGGTCCGCGAGAGAATCCCCTCGTGGGCATAGGTGGAGGGCCGTGCCTCCGAGTCCTAGTCCTTTTCGTCTATCGTGTTGAACCTACTGTAAAGGTGCAGGCCCGAGAGAAGGGCAGACCTGACATTGAACTAAACATTAACGAGCTGCGCCCTGGATTTTTAATCGTTAATGCAAATGAGTAAAAGGAACATTCACAAAAACCGAACCGCGAGGGAATGTCGCCCAATATTCTGTAGGTACCTCTCCATATCTGTTATTTCCTTTTGACAGCCAGTTAATGAAATCAATCACTTTGATTACCGTGAATTCTTAAGGACTTCTCAATAACACTGAATCTCTTTCAAGTATTGATATCGAAAACTTCCGCGACACCTCAACTCGTTACATCACAAATTACGTCAATAATTATTACGCCGGGTGTCACGTCGTCATGTGTACGAGAAGACCCCATCCGCTCGATGGTCTGTGTTCGTATTTCTTCGGACCCTAGCGTTCGGAATCGAATTTGCTCGCGGATAGCGTTGGCAGTGCCGTATTGGCGCGAGGCATCAATTCAGCTGCATATTCCGTCAAGTAGGACTACCTAGTTCCGCCATAAATACTGTTACAAGATTTACATGTTCCTTGCATTCTAGAAGAATGAGCTAGAATATTATAACATAGTAATCCTGCAGTGCATTATCCACCGTATTGCTTGGTAACATTTTGGCTGTTGTGTTGCGCACAGTAAACATGGAGTATGGTGACGAAGAGAATCGCATAGCAGTGATTGCCCTGCACAAAGTGGGTCAGAAACCTGCAACCATTTTTAGGCTTTGCAGCCACTTGGAATCAGTCGCAGTTTGTTTACCAACTGTCAAACGTTAAAATGATACTCAGGGAGTACGAGACCGCCCTAGATCTGGACGTCCAATCACCGCCAGAACACCACGAGTTATCAAAGCAGCTAGCAACCGGATTCGGCGAAATCCTCTCCACAAGCAGAAAATGATATTCAGGGAAATGGCCATCTCGACTAGAAGCATGTCTCGGTTGATTAAATCAGACCTAAGGATGGGTGCTTACCGAAGAAGCACAGGACACATGCTGACTCCATCTCTGAAAGAAATCAGGAGGTCGCGATCGGAAGTGTTGCTGCAGAGGTACGCGCAAAACAGACACCGCAAAATCCTCTTTCCTGATGAGAAAATCTTCACAATTGAAGAAAATTCAACCGGCAAAATTACCCAAGTGTATGTCCACAACTCTCGGGAAACTGCATAAATCATCCGAAAGGTGGAGAGAGGTCACCATCCTGCTTCCGTCATGGTTAGGTAGGGGGTGAGCTATGAGGGTGTCACCAAGCTGCATTTTTGCGAACAAGGAGTGCAGACATCAGCCAAGGTGTACCAGGAAGATGTCTTAGAGAAGACGGTGAAGCCTCTCAGCCAAACAATGTTCAATGGGGGCAAATGGATCTTCCAGCAAGACACTGCACCAGCTCACAAAGCTGAGACAACGCAGGAGTGGCTAACCAACAATGTCCCCGAGTTCATCAAGGCCTCAGATTGGCCATCTGGGAGCCCCAACTTGAACCCACTGGACTACAAACTGTAGGCAGAGTTGGAACTGATGGCCTCCCACAGAAGACATCCAAATATTGAAAGTCTCAAGCGAGCCCTTGCAAAATCAACAGCCAGTAATATCTCAATGGACGTGGTGCGTACTGTAATCGATGAGTGGCCTGATCGTTTAAAGTCATGTGTGAAGGCCAGGAGTGGACGTTTTTGAACTATGTTTCTGTAATATGTTAGTAATTATGTAGGGAAATAAATGCTGTTAGCGAATACAGCGTACGCTTTATATTAACAGAGTTATTACAAAGAAAACCTCGTAACAGTATTTATGGCAGGACTAAGTACATATCAGTGCTTTAAAGTGTTGGAGAGTGTGGTGATAGAGCTTAAATGAAGTGCCCACATTATGCCTGACATTTCTCAGTGAAAAGACGGCCACTTGTGTCATAATACAGGTACCCGTAATTGAGGATGTAAGCAGATCGTACCCCTGGCTGGGGTATTATTACTAGTTGTACCACTGGTCAAGAAGGCTTTATGAGCGCCATCTAGTAGGAGACAGGTGAAACTACGTTGTCATCAAACAGGGATTTACCTGAACTATACGTACAAAGTTCGACTCTTGTACTATCGTCCTCGTGGTGAGAAAATTTTCAAAAGTAGTTCCTGGTGCGCACGGAATGATTCTTGCCTGGATTCATGGATGTTGCTGACTTGCTGTAATGAGAAGTTGCAGTCCCTAGTGACCAAAAATGTCAATATGGATTCCTAAAATTACCGAGAACAACACAGTGGACACTGTAGTATTAATGCAGTCTTTTAAGAGCATTGAAGCTTCAACATCCACCATCTTGAATCAATGTTGAAAAGCATTAATTACAACATCAAGTCAATATTGCCTCAATGTTGAAAAGAGACAGATCTTTACATTGCTGAGGTGCTAAATGTATACTAGGCACCATTTGAGTGCTCAAATAGTCTCTGTTTGAAATCTGGTCTTTACAGTTGAAATCCTTCAACTGTAAAGACCAGAGACTCCAAAAATATTCGTGTATCAGTAAGGCATGGAGCCACACTTCCAGGAAGACTGCTGTCTACTCGAGCCAGGTGGAAGAAGATACAGGAATAACACCAATACCACCCACGGACATTCTGGTGAAGTCCCCAAATGCATCACCAATGGTCTTCCCTACCTTTGGCTTGCTGAAGCGAGTGTACGAAAATCGGAAATTGGCAGAATGGTGAACAACTACCAAATAAAAACTGAGAAACGTGCTAAACATGACAGTTACTGAACAAGCAATAAAGAAGAGGCTCTGAATGTACTTTCGATTTCGATTTTAAAAATATTTATCCTATCTTTGAACTTTAGATGCAGTAAAAAGAAGTACACATTTTTTTATTACTAACATTGAGTTATCGTAAATTTTCTTCTTGGATTTAGAAAGGTTCGATAAGTGCCTCTTTCGAGATTATAGGTTCGAGATTCTGTCTTTCGAGAGTCTGTTTGCATACCAGACCCACTTCTCCCATACCACTTGAGAAGTGATACACCATGCTTTCGGAAAAGTGCATCGTTGATGTACTCTCGCAGCCAGACAATTGTTTCCCTGGTGCGTGACAGAGAATACGATTTGGTTCCGTGTGACCAAAAGACAAAGCTGTTGAATATATATTTATGGAAAGCAGAAGCCTTGACAGAACTAATTATTTTGAGGCCCTACTTACCCTGGTCTAGCCTAGAATGCTCTCCTCGTATTCCTTCATTAATGATGACGCGATGAAAGTATTATCACCTGTTAATTGACTGCACTAGATGACGTTTCCTTTCCCGAGATCAAATAGGGAATTACGGGTCTATTTAAATTTGATTACTCGATCATCATTCCATGATTCATCGGGTTAAGATTTTGATTGAATGGAATCCGTAAAAGTAGCACCTGCTTGAAGAGCAAAGGACAAAGTCAACCTGATTCCATTCATCTCTTCTAAAGTGCAGTTACATAGACATTCTCAAGGACAGAATGTTGCTTAAGCTCTCAATTTGCAACGCAGGGCACTTTTCTCACTCTTTGACTCAGTCCTATTGGGCCAGAGAGGAGCACAAATAATAGAGGTCGGATTTGTATCTCCGAAAAAAAAACTTTAAAAATTCTCAATACCGCACTGTTCTGTTCTACAAAGATATTCTCTATAAAAGGGCCAAAGAGTACAGTAATGAGCTGTTCTCGCAGGAATTCTCGGGCCTATTTAAAATAGAGTTTTCTACTCCAAGTAGCAGAGAAGAACTCGTGGGGCTCGGCTCTCCTGGGTGCATCCCCCGTCTCTGTGTCATCTCGCCTTCACAATGCTCAGATTGCGTTTGCGATCAAAATTAGCTGGCTCAATGGCATCACTTCCATTGACCGCGCTCAACCCATTTCTATGTTGACTGGAATCTCGAACGCACTCGAACCCACAGCCTCAGCGACTTGCATCCCAAACATCTCACTAGTATGCAGGAGCTGCTGATGCTCAATAAAGGATGAAAGTTAGAGAAAAATGCTCACGCAATTATTAACATCCTAGTGTGTAGATATGCTCATCTGGTCGTGATTTATTCTGAATGTACTTCCGAATGACAAAATATGCCATAATATGTTCTTAGGAATTTTTACGTCGGCTCCCGAGGATAACTGTTGCATCATTTTTTTTTTAAAGGAAACGAATCATTGAAAAAAGGGCGAACAGATATATCTGATCTCTAATAATAAGCCTTCAGGAGAGCAATTAGTCCTTAGTCATCTTTGTTCCATGCACTTTTTTACATTCCTTAATCATATATTTTGCGAAGCAGAATGCACCGTGCTGATGCTCAGCTTTCTTCAGCCAATAAGTAGAAATTAAAAGAAAATAAGAATATGATGAACACGTCACCTAGCGGAAATCATGAGAATTCGCGTCTTGGAGGCGAAGGAATGAGCTGGTTGGAATTTTATGGATAACAAAAACAAGGTTTATTCGATTGATTCGGCATGCCCAAATTTACATTCACTGGCTGCATTGCTGCATATTCCGTTTTTAGTCAAACAGGATATGGTCAAGAGCAAACAGAGCCTGCTTGAAGGCACCTATGTCGCGTTTGCCGCACGTGCGTTTCGTTTCTCTTATCCCATTCCTCGTCCGTATTTCCCAGACGCATCGACCCCATCTTACACGCCTGAAAGATATATTTCAGTCTCCTGATTTGCAGTTTTAATGAATGTGGACTTTTAGACTATCAACTTATCTTTTGACCAGCTTTTCCTCCAACCGTTGTGGAGCACAGTCTATAATATTTGATGATCTTCAACAACTTCATTTTCAATTCTGGCAAATCGACTTACGTGATAGGAGCAAATAGAGTTTGGACGGTAGTTTGACTTTCCACGTTCACGAACACCACTACTAGGACCCCCAGGAGGAATAGCCATTCCTGAAAAAGAAGAATAAACATTGCATGAGCCAACGGTTTTTTACTTATCATTTCGATCACCAGTATCGCTACAATTCTTCGAAAATAGGAAGTAATTCATAATTTTCATTCTTCCACGAAAATATGAACTAAAATTTAATTTGGAATACCTGATTTTGAACAAATCAGCCAATACCCATTAATATTCGACAAAGATTAAGAATGGAGGACATTATGTAAACAGCAGACTAAGAATATAAGTTTTTCTTTCGTGGAACGAAAGTGAGTTTCATATTGTTCGTTTCAAGAAGCAGCAGCTGCATCTCAAACCGTTTTTCCTGGAGGAGTACCTGCTTTTATTGCGCAGCGAAGAAAAGAAGCTATATTTAGGGCGACGGTCGGCGGCTGGAATAGGAATGCAAGTGCTGCGAGAAAAAAAACTGCTTTCTTCTGAATAGAAAGCCAAGATGACAAATTGAAATTGACATTGGAGGCGAAATTTGACCTGAAAAGGAAGTAAGTCATTCCTTGAAAAGGAATTAGAAATTCTTTCCATTTTCACAATGCTGGCTGGCAAAGGCTGGGTGAAATTACTCACAATCCAAGAAGTGGAAAAGCATGCATTTCCCCAGCACTAGATTTCAAGTGTTTATCAGATATTTACATATATATATTAATACATGTGTTACATATATCCAGGATATCTAGGAAATTCCATCCAAGAAATTCGTAGAATGATTAGGAAATATTATTTTCCGAATGAACAGGAGTGCATGCAGACTGTCCCTAACATCACTTCAACCTGTGTCTCATATGCAAGAGGTTCTTAGACGCAAGACGTAATTTAAATTGTGCTCGTCGAGAGATGGTTTCTAATAATATGGATTGAAGCAACTTTTGGAACAGTTTAGGTCCAGAATATAGTCATGCAACATGCTTCTAAGGTTCTTGAATAACCGAGGTACAATTTTTGGGATCGCCATACTTCCGTTTCGAGTACTACATTATAATAAATATTATATATAAATATTATAATAAAAACCAAACATTCGCGGACAAAATGAACCAATCACAAATATATCATATCAACCAGACAAAATGTATTCGTTCAAAAAGAGAAAAAATCAAAATCAACAAAGATAGACATTCCATATTCATTTTTGAGGCAAAAAAAGGCAAAATATGGCACGATTTATGGTTTCCAAAAAAAAAAAACAAAGAAGCCTGGACTCTTCAACTTCGTAAGCTTCCGATATAACAATATATATTGTAACACTCCTTCAAACTCCAAGAGTTCTCCCTGATTGTCTACGGGACATGATTCTACTGGGGTGCTGCTGCGATAGGGTGTAGACGATGGGAAGGAAGATGATTCTCCTCTTGGCGTCTTCGTAGTTCTTTGGCATGACCGGAGCAAAGGCGGAACGTTTTCCCCTTCTCCTTTGATGAAATTCCTCAGGATTATAAAAGGAAGACCGCTGCCTGGCCTTTTCAGTCTGTTTTGCTACCAACTTGGGTTCGTATTCCAGGTACCAGTTCCCCTTCGTTCGGAATCTCCCCTTTCTGCAGAAAAAGAGAGAATGAATGTAAAACTCTCATGCCAAGTTTTAAACTTTCATCTATTTCCTTAGATGGACCTTGCATCTACAAGGTATGTCGCAAAAGTTCCAGGACTGATTTTTTTTTAAATCGGGAGCTTTTCATGTAATTTCTCTTATGTATGCGTGAAGTAGACTCAATTCCCAACTTCCATACAAGTTCTGATACGTTCATTCCTGTCACGGCACGCGCAGCAGGCTTCCTTGTTGATGTTTATGTTGATGAAGATGGAAAGTGATTCCCTTTGCATGATTATGTGCGCCCACACACAGCACTGTCTATCCAACAGTTTCTGGCTGAAAAACAAGTCACTGTCTTGCCTCATGCACCGTATTCGCCTGATTTGTCACCACTGGACTTTTTTCTGTTCCCACTGTTCAAAAGAGCCATGAAAGGCCATCGCCATGTGGACTTTCCACACGTTCAAGCGGCTGTGACAAAGTTGATGACCAATATTCCAAAAAATGACTTCCAAAGTTGCTTCAACAACCTTGAGCAACCCTGACAACTGTGTATTGATGCAGAGGGAAGTTATTGAAAGGGAAAAGCGCCATTAGTATGTATGTAGCCTCCATTACTTTTTATAACATCAATCCTGGAACTTTTGCGACATACCTTGTATTTGTCAGGATACCATTATTTTTATCCCCAAGATCTCAAGATATCAAATATTCTCATGGCGATCACTTTCCAACATTGGTGCTGGACATGACGCCCATTCCTCTAAATAGGTGTGACGTTCTTCTCTTTCTTCCCTGATCTCTACTTCCTTCATCCTAGTCAACACCGAAACATACAGAAATCCATTTTTCAAACTCTCGGTGCGGTACGAAAATAACATACCTGATATTCATTTGTGTAATATAGAAGACTCGGAATCAGCTCATAAAATAGAGTTTATCATGGAATGATCCGCGGACAAATGCATTAAAGCTCTCTTATCACTTGCGTTATCAAACTATGCAGTCGAGTGTCCCATCACTCAAGTTATGTACTCCATGTCAACACAAACGTAATCGGGTCCTTATCTTTTCGCATGATTATGGCTAGAGGCAGAGTAAAATCTTGCCCCAATTTAGCTGTACAAATTAGTGCAAAGGACATATAGCCATTATGCATAAGATTCGATTGCATCTGTTATATTCCTCAATGGAGCCGCAACCGAATGCAAGGCATGAAGAATGTGCATGAAATGCATAATACGAGGGTACTTTCGGAACAGGAATTGGTATGGGCCTTTCATCATTTGTCAGGTTAGTTCTGCCTACAGTCCCCAGGTGTCTTTAATGCATACAGACCCTCAGTAGAGCGTAAAAAAAAAACATAATGATCAAACGTTCACGTGCTGCGACTATAGGAAGTTGGATCGCCGTAATCTGAGTAAAATTGTATTTAAGCTGATAATGAAGAGTGAATTTGAGTTCCCATGGCAATATTGCTTCTTATCCTCGAGTATAGCCTGTGATGCTTGGTCTCAGTGTGCATAATGTCGTTCGTATCTGCATTCAGTGACAAAAATACGATATCATACGAGACCCGATGACCATCTCACCATGCTAATAAGGCGTCCGTATTTCTCTTGAATCTAAGCACCTGCTCAGCCCTAGCTATAGGCATCTAGGTCAAGGCATCTATATACTCGTAATTTGGTTAGATCAAGATTTCCCATTTTCTTAGCATTACGGACTTATGATTATTCCATGTCTTAACAGATTAGACCTGATTGATGTTGATGGCTTGAGGCTTTAAATCTCATATACGCACCATGAATTAGCCTATCTAACGCGATGCGAAGTGGCAAGCCCTGAACCATTCCCATCAGCTGATTTGTTATTAGGGAATATTTTTCTGTGGTTTTTTTATTTAGTCGCAACAGTAACGCCACTTAATACTTAGTAGAACGACACCCAGATTCAATATGATGTTAATATCATGAAGAACGGTCAGAGACTCACTTGATGGCCTGTTTGAAGACTTTATATGCTCCAACTGCAGCCACAACCGTCACGGGAGAGATGACTCCGAACCTGGAAAAGCAATTTAACCAATAGGTATAAGCAGAGGAAAAACAATAGCAAAAAATCTCAAAGGAAATTGTGAACTCACGTGATAGGCGCTATTAAACTTCTGACAATTAGTGTCTGTTGGCAATCAACTTGTATGAGCAGGATCATCATCGCTCCGAGTATCAATGTCCATCTCTGGGGGGGGGGGGATGAGGAGAAACAGAATACGTATGTAACTTTTCTCTCTCTCATTATGCTTAATCCATCATTGGGTGAAATGGTCACCTTTGTTGTCAGCTATTCGTCGTTGCTGTGACGTGTGCTATTCATCGCATTTAACACTGTCACCGGCGAGTTTTGAAATACAAAAGGAAGTCAGCCCGAGAATTCTCCGGGTCTGCCAGTGAAGGGGTTAATTCATGTCCTAAGCTCTTCATCCGACTCCGTTATCAATAGGTAGAACGTTCCACTCAAGAGGGGAAAAAGAAAAACGTTTCTCCTAGCACAGTAGCGCGCTGTCGAATTCTTACATCTTGAGCAAAATCCTCGGGAGTGTCAATCCTTTATCGGTTTGAATCCTATGCTGTGGGTACCGATCTTATCTCCATGCGTATTTATTTGTATAACCTGAATGACCGCAATTGAAACCATTTGCGGTCACTTGAAGGTCAAAATGTTCAGGAAATTTATTGAATATATATATATTGTTTTGGTAACGAGGAAATATATTTATTGAACAAATCGTATATATATAAACAATATAACAAAGTCAGCAAAATTAAAGTTCATATCCATTTTACTAGACTTCATGGCACAAAAGGATAGACTGGTGTAGCAGAATGAGCCATTAATGTTAACTGCATCGAGCTGGGTTCTGTCTCTGCATCAATACGTTCAAGAAATCAATTCCTGGAGGGTTTATATCTATGTTGTCCGTGTGAACTTTTGTGAGATGAAGTCTCGAGTTGTAGGAAAAGTACGAATCAGACAACGCAGGATCAACAATATCAACAATATTAACACTTGCGATGACATGCCATGACCTCTGTGGATGGCATGTTCTTTTGATTTCAGATCATCACGTGCTGATGGAATGTCTATTCTTTCTTTAATATCAATATTTCACAATCCTATTGGGTTTTGGTTCGACGTTCCGAAGGAGCATGATGGCAATAGGAAGGACGAGGGTATCTTCCTCAGGTTCGCTCTCATCCACAGCTTGTCTCTCCTCAATGGGTTTCGTTTCTTCCATGGGTTGGTTCTTTTTCTCCTTGCTCAATGCAAAAGCAGATCGCTTCGATCTCCTGCTCCTTCGGAGGTTTTGCCAGCCTGGATTGGAGTTGGAACTCCCCCCATGGGAATAGGTCCCACCGTAAGCTTGACCCCTACCGGAAGAATAACCCCCACCGGAAGATTGGCTGCCACTAGAAGAATGGCCCACGTTACGGGATTTCTCGGTTTTCTTGGCCACGAGCTTCGGTTCGTATTCCAGATGCCATTTCCCTTTCGTTCTGAACCGTCCTTTCCTGGAAAATTCGAATGAAAGATAAAGCTGTATTTACCAAAAAAGACTGGTTTCTATTGAACAGGAGTCTTTCGTTGATCGCGGCAAATGGAATGCTATCTACATGAGTTTCATTGCATTCAGGGCAGGGAGGATGTTGTCTTTCACTTACTTGACAGCTTCTTTGGCCACCTTCCAAAGACCATAACTAACTACCACTGTCACCGGGCTTATAACTCCGAACCTGTGTGCATAAGAACGTAACAGAACGTCAGTTATAGTAGAAGCCTCAAGTGTTGGAAATTTGCCGATCTGAACTCATTGACGCCGGGAACCGTAATTTTACGTTTTTTAACCCGCAATGTTCTGAAGTCGTTGGACGTGAATGTGTTAAATGGAATGTTAGTGCAGTTCCAACTTTCCAAGTACTTAGAACCTGCTCTCGAGATTCACTAATATGTGTTGCAGCGTAAGATTTTGTTCCTATATGTGTTACCATTGTTAAATAACCATCGAGCTATACCGCCCTGCAGAACTTCAGCTTGCGCCAGTTTTCCTTGCAGAAAATTTGCGAAAAGCCCAATCCCATAATAAAGTTCCTCTCCTAAGCATGAGCCAACGAGAATGTTACGGACGAGAACCTTTGAAAATTTTGATAAAAATTGTAATTTATCGCATTATCTCCTGAATCTTTTAAACGAATCTCCAATCAGAGCTCTGGTTACAGTGGATGAAATATCCCATAGTTCTAATTTATGAATCCGCGTCCGGCTTTCAATGAGTTCATTCAATCTCGCAGACACTCCCTATAAACGTTTTTGTTATAGGCCGTTTCATGACACACCATGGAATGTATGAAATCAACTGAACGTTCTCAAATTCAGTTTCATTTTGTCACTCAGCTTCGCAAGCTGTGCTGTGGCTGTATTGCCTGTACTCCCTGTGACTTCCTCCATAGCCACTTAAACCCCTTGGATATTCAGGATAGAAAGCTTACAATCGTATACTGTGACATACAAATGATTTCATGCTATATTTCATATTTCATGTTGTACACGCATGAAATAAATGCAATGAAGCCTATGGAGCCCATATTAAAGTTGGTGAGAATTTATTTTCAAATTACTGTTGCACTCCCCAAGCTTGGCTTCAAGTATCTAAACCCATCATACCTGTATCGCAGAGAGTTAGGATAGACGTTGAATACTCACGTAAAGGGTGTGAATATCGTTGTGAATGTCGTGTCCTGTCCGTAAACTTGAACGAAGATAAAAGTCGTCACTGCAAGCAAGGCCGTCCACCGCTGTGGAAGAACATCGCATAAATTATACCTAAGTTTCCCTACAAAGCTATGATATGTATTGTGATACTACTGTGATATGTACTCATACCACCGTAATTTCGTGTTTCACGTTTGCAATGTCAGAAATCTTGGTTCCCGTACTTGCATTGGAATTGGTTTCCCTCGCTTATTCTTCGTTCGAGAGTGACACGTCAATGTGTATAAAATATTGCCCCAATTCTTGTGGTCACTGGTCATCCTCAAAAAATTAATTTAATGGCATTTAAGTCTTTTTTGAAGGCTTTTGGGCTGTTTTTGAAGTATTTTATGAATTCACCGTGTTATAGACTTGAGATATGCAGATTGGGAGAAACGATGATCAGACAGCAAAATAAATGACTTTTATTGGATCAATAGAACAGTTGTTGGACATTTCAATCACAAGTAATGTTAGAACTACGCATCCAAAGGGAATCACTAACATTTCACAACTGCCAGTTCACAGCAACAACTTGACAGTAGCATGCTCCAAACAGATTAAAGCTTTGAAGCCAACTAGCCACACACATATGGCTTCAGTTTGATATCACCAAATGAAACGCATAAAAAAACTCAACTAAAGCTGGGAAAGCTTATTTCTAAATGGCTTAGTTTTACAGAAATAACGCTAATAATATATAATGACAAATTTTGCTATAATTCCAACATCTCACAGCCCTTAGGACAGTATCGCATGCGTTCAAAAATTAAAGCAATAAAGCATCTGGTACACTGTTTTGATTTCAACTTCGTAATACAAAGAAACACAAAGTCTCAGTAAAGATGGAAAAGTTCCTTAAATGAGGTCATCCCTCTTGTCAATAGCGAACCCTGTCTTTTCAGATATTTAAAGCATAGAATATCAATATCCAAATATATCAACCAACTTGGCTGATAAGGTGAGCTACATGAAAATTTCATCCTAAGTATTTCAAAAATTCCTAAAACAGTTGAGAAGAGCTTCCTTTCACATTCATTTCTATCTTATGAACCTTTCTTTCCGCGATGAGATCTGAATGTCTGGAAACTCATATCTTTCCAATCATGGAAAGGAAGATTAGAATGGGACGTGGAAATTGAGGATGTACTTTTGAATAAGGGATTGAACGACAATGACGAAGCATTACCTTCCTCAATAGAGCTAGTTACCTTTCTTGTCTAACATCTCACGTGAATCCTATCTGGGAAATGAGTTGTCGTTAAGACAAGAAACTTAGCAGGCAGCAAAATTAACTACGATGCCATCACCAATATTTGCGAACTACAATCGCATCGAATCTGGATGCCACTCTTGCAGTGGTACGAAATCATAATAACAATCAGATCTAAGGAAAATTCGCCGTTGGAATTAAAGGCATTGAGCAAACAATCTGCAAAAAAGCATCACATAGATTAATGTAGTATTATTTTTAAAAGGAATGAAACCTATTTCACTGCTTGTGACGTACGAGTGCTACTTTAGTGGTGCTCGCATTATGATCCATAGTAGACAATTACGTATTACTTTACCGAACATAGAAAAGGTTTAAAATTTCAATATAGGGTCTATATTTGAAAAAAAAAAGTTTGTTGCTTCGTCTCTCTTGTTTGCCCTGGCTCCGCTCGTAGCAGATATTGTAATTTGGCTGAAGATACCTCTGGAAAAGATTAGTAGTGCCATGTGCTTCGTGACGTCCTTAAACTGTGAAATACAAGCCGCCAAGCCTTTTTTGAATATGAAGCCTACATATTATAGAACAAGAATTGGTACGCTCTTTGGTAGGTTCTGGATATGAGTTGAACTTTTTTTTACTACGTCTTGTATTACTCATATATGATAAATCCATGGCATTAGGCCAGATACTCTTGTATGTTGGATGAGCAGAAACCGAGAATACGTTTTCTTAATGCCCTGGGTTAAAAAATGCTGCCTCCAGGGATGAATTACATTTTAAAAATTTATTATTCAGGAAATATAGATGGATTGTAATGAATCACGCCTGTTATGGAGCTGGAGTGAAACGCTATTGTGCGAAGAAAGTACCAGGAAATGTTTTCAATGGGCTCACCAGATGTCATGCCAGATGTCCAATCAGTAGGGGCTCTTATGAAAAGTGTTTTTCCTCCTTAGATTAAGGAAGTTAAATGGAGCAGAAATTCGCTTGCAGATTTTCTGTCAATAAAGAATTCAGAAGCTTGACGTTTCAATAGCAAAACTATAAATTCTGTGTTGTTATATTTCCCGCAAATACGGTCTTTGGAGATGGTAATGCTAGTAAGTAATGAAAATCTGTGGCACGAATAAGCTTTCAGCCGTCTAAGAAAAGTTCGTCTGCCTAGACGTAAGATTAATCCGACGAGTATTGCATGATTATCCTGTCGGCTCTGAGCCTCATCTAGTAGCTAGGTTGAAAGGATGGCTACCCTGGGTGTACGAGGTTTAACGTGTATGTACAGTATAACTCGCATGGAGGAAGAATTATTAATGTAGGATTTAAGCTTGTATATATTGATAACTCTTTATACATGATAATGTACTTCTATGAGGAAAAGCGTAAAAGATTCTCGACGTGGCGTACTGAATGCTTTGAAGGATTTCACGTCAGGATTGTTTTGGGTCAAAAATCAATTTTCAGAAAAGTTTCTATTCTGATATCTTAGCATCAATATTTTGGTCAGAAAGCTTCAAAAGTGTGAAATTGGGCGAAGCAAGGGTCAATACACAGGCCAACGTTACATGAAATACACTCATAGTATGTGTCTCTTCGAACTTAAGGTCTTTAGGTACCTAATCCCGCAGGACGCGTATACGCGTCACCCGACGTCAAAGGGTTAAATGTCTTATGCATGCATTAATGAAATCAGCTCACATGGAACGAATAGATGCAAATTAAAAGTTCCTCCATTACAGTGTAACCTCTTACAACCATCTGCTTGCATAAAAGAGTCAATTGATCAAAAGTTCTTCATATATCCATTACCGTACCACTAAGAATGTACCATGAATGGAAAGTTCTGTTTCTCTGCGTTTCTGTGAATATAGCTAATGAAGAATGAAGAAAGGCGAGAGAAACTTCATGATCACGTAGAGCAAAATTTCAGTATAACAATTCAATAATAATAATAAGTTGTTGCAATTACAAAAAAAAACTCAGATAGGAGATTCAAAAACTTTGATCGAAGCAAAACAAAGAGGCCTCGAAAGGAGTAGTTTTTTTTTGTAGTTAAACCAACCGCTATTTTCATGTTTATGGTGTATGCGTTTTACATTCGCTCACTTCCCTTTTCGAAGGCAACCTTGTGCAAATCGCTGGGAACTTATTTTGCGAGGATATAATTGGTTTGGGTTGAAATAGGTGAAACTTCCTTGACGATATTTCTCCGTTTGCTTGGCCACAAACTTTGTATCATATTTTCCATACCATTTCCCCTTCGTCTTGAATCTTCCCTTCCTGGAAGGAGAGTCTAGTAATATAGTATACTATTGCAAGTAAAGTAGAATACTGAAAGGGTAATTTGCAAAGCAGAGACCATGTATGAATCGTGCGATAAAGTCACCGTCTACAATATCTAGATGTTGTGGCGCAGAGCGAGTGCAACTCATTCAATAACCTAGGGACATGAAAGTCGATTTCCTCAAGAATGAAGTCATCCGATTTCCGTTTCTGCTCAAAACTCATTTGATGGCTTCCTGGATGACTTTAAATTGGACGAAAATCACCAAGGTCGTTACGGGAGAAATCACCCCGAACATGGAATAGTTCATGTAATTATTGATCATTGCTGGAAACAGTTTTTGATGGACAAAGTTTCCTATAAATTGTTTATGTAACCGTGATTATTACTAGAATCTTCTTACCCTACTTGTAGGCCTGATGAATGTAAACTTATTGTTTCTAATTAAAGGAGTTCCTATGACTAACCATAGGATTCGAATTGTTAACATATTTTGAACTGCTTGTATACAGGATAGTGATATGCAGCGAACAGTGCAGATAATGAAGGAGAAACTCACGTAATAGAAGCGAAGATAGTTTGAAATTGAAGATTGTTTGGATTAATAGGAGGAGGCAGGTGTTGACGTAGTTGGTGTGGTTCCTCGGAATTAACTTGAACGAAGATAAGAACCATCGCTGCCAAAAATATAAATGTCCAGCGCTGGAATGGCATGCAGACGCAATTATCCAGCTCGTCGTCTCGCACATCCCCTCAAATGTACGAGTATTGTCCCTCCGTGCAGACGCCCAAACAATTTTTTGTTTAGCATCCCAATATAGGGTCATTCCAAGTTAAATTAATAAAAATTAGACTACCTAGAAAAAAAAGCAAAAATCAGAGTTAGGGGGTCCATCCTAGTGCTGAAAGCCTCCTAATGCTGATAATTCTAGTCTCCCACGTTCTCCCAACTTTGGTTGGAGCTTTATAAAATGTCCCCCGTGATCAAATGCTAAGTCGAATGTCACCAAATATGTCTGTTAGCTTTTGCAACTTTGAGTAAAAGTGAAACTATGCAGGATTCAGCAGAACAAGTTGCATCTCAGCACATTTGAAGGACTTAAATAAGTTAACAATTACCCTAACTTGGGTGTTGTTCCCAAGTTTTCTAACGCAAAAATTTTGGGGTAAAAAATTAGAAAATGTATAAATTTTGAAATTTGGTTGGAATTTCTACATTTATTTTGGATGAATATCGAATGACTAAATTATTCGGATTTGGCTTTTTAAGATTTTTTGTGCTGCGGTCATTTTCATGGAAACAATAATAAAGTTTGAACTCTTGGGTTAAGACGTGCTCCGGGGGGGGCGCTTTTTGGGGCTAGGTTTGAGAGAAGGTTGAATGGGGAAGGGGGAGGGTAGATTTATCAGAATTTGGTAGATTTTTGCATTAGGATGGACCCCTTTAGCGGTGCTTTTTTGCAATTTCTTTTCCACCCATAATTTTTGGTTGTTTTGACCTGGAATGACCCAATACCCGCCAGACGTATTGAATACTCTATGCGTCGTGACAATCTGGGTTATAATGGAATGGCACCTCCACGTCCTCTTTCGTCAGAGAGAAACGAACTTAAAGCACTGATGCAACAATCTCCTGACGTCTTCCATAGCAATCCCGCAACGAATTGCAGGAATGCGGGACGTTCTGATTCGAAGGCTGGTCCGCAACCGGCGTTAGGCATTCGATCCTTCATCGTTGTTTCCCCCTTTTGCCCCCATCCGAGAGACATCTTCCAGAGAGACTTGAGTGCACCCTAGATGCAAGGGCTCCATAGGTCTCCTGGCACACTTTTCACAAGAATAACAGCCGCCTACGTGCAATACCTCAATGGATTGCAATGCTTCTATTTCAATGGGAAAACGCATGGGTACGAGGAGGCTTGAGAAAATTTCCGTGAACGAATTGTTAGGAAAAAGCGTGATAGGAAGTTTGTTGGATTAGAAGCGTTCCATGGGTGGTGTTGATGTATGAAGCTTTTTTCCCATTTTGGTTTTATACACGTAATGGACTTAGTTATTGTTTACTGCGAGGAAATTCACAGGGGAACATGAGTGGCTCATAATAAATCAGAGCCCTCCCGATTGTGATTTCTCTTCCTCAAACTCGAGATTTCTTCCGGAATGGGAGAAGGTTATAGCGTTATTTAAACCCTTGTTAGACTGATTTACCATGCAGCAGACGTTTGGCATATTGAAACAGTGCACTCTCAAATTACCATACTAAGAGAAAGAATTGATTGCAGCATCAACTGCATCCAACACTTATGTTTTTAAAGTCAAAGCTGGATACCCGTTGCCCCTCCAGCTTTAAAAAAAATTAACATTAATGTCTACATGCAACTAATTTTTTTTTCAATTCAGATATCAGGCAGACTTAAAATCGATAGTCCTTTCCATAGTTCCGGATTAAGTTCGTCTTTATTTTGCCTTGGGTATTTTTCCTTTCAAGTGTTAAGCAGAAGTAGCAGGAGGTCAAGGTGGATAGGGGCCGTTACCTGGCTTCCATCACGGCTAAAACATGCATTGTTTCAGGGGAAAGGGAGCTTCAGGGACTAATCAGTCACGCGAAGGGAACCTGGAGAACATGTGTTGCCCTCTTTGACCTTAAGAGACTCGGGAAAGTTAATGACAAGAGCTCCAAAAAAAAAGAGAGAAAAAGTGCGCAACTAAAGAAGACACCATTGTAGGAAGTAATGAGTAGGGATGGTAGATGGATGTCAAGAGGGCTAGGAACGGGCATCGTCTTCCTCTTTGCATGGGACAGGGATTCGCTAGTGAAAGTTTTTCCTATCATTCGCGACGCACAGACGTCCTTCCTGCAAAATTCCATTTACTCTTCCAACATTTCTAAGGAAGAGGAAACCCGTTCGGGAACGATGATGTCATTTGGGGGACGATGGGGACGATGATGTCTTTTAACTCAGCTGAGTTAAAAGCTGACAAATGAAGATTTACATTTAACTTAAATTAATTTACAAAAAACATTTAACTCATGACATGATCTTAAATACCGTAGCATGCCGCTTTTCATTTCCATTCATTGCGCCGATGCTTCTCACTGCTGTGGATCTGAATTTTCCCTACCTTTGTTTGTCTCATTATTGCCTTTGGACCTTCTCTTATTCCATGATTGGTAAATATGCTGCCCTCCATGGATCATATGGAACTTTTCGTAAGACGAGAGATATTCCAACCCCCCTTAAATTTAAAATCTGTCCCCTCTACTACACTCTTAGAAAAAGGGGAGCGATTTTTCTCAAAATAGAGAGTAAAATAGCTAACTCCAGTTTCACCCCCCTTTCACTCTGGGAAAGGAGCGAATTTACTCCATCACCAAGAAGTAAAAACGCTCACCTCAGAAAGTGATAGGGATGTCATGCAAATCAGAATAGAGAGTAAAATAGCTAACTCCAGTTTCACCCCCCTTTCACTCTGGGAAAGGAGCGAATTTACTCCATCACCAAGAAGTAAAAACGCTCCCCTCAGAAAGTGATAGGGATGTCATGCAATTCAGAAAATTCGCATATATTGTGTGTCGCTTTCGTTCTCGCATAGGCATTGACCTACCCCTGATTGTACTGATTACAGTTCACGTCAGAAGTTGGATCACCTCTTACAGTTTCTGTGGAGTATCCGGGATGTCAGTCCCTTATTATCTCATTTCATTGAGGTCTGATTGAATGAAGTTCACGAACACCCTGTATATTCTAGGTCTCCTATGCGGATAAAATCATACGAGTTCCAAAAGGGTTCTCAATAGGAATATGAGCTTGTTTATGGCCTGGACTCCATGAATATGGCTTGAATATGTGGATAA